>WEIT01036961.1:109797-133192 GCA_013389985.1 Dryoscopus gambensis | reverse complement strand
CCGCTGCCGGGGCGGGAGGGGCTGGAGGGAGGGGCGGCGCGGCGCGGCAGGGTGGGCTATGGGGGTGGGCGCAGGGGCGGTGCGGCGGCAGAGGGGAGGCGCGGGACAGGGGAGTGAATAGGGGGTGGGTGCGAGAGAAACACGGGTGAGTGTCTATGGTGAGGGCAGGATGGGCTGGGGGCGTCTGGATGCCAGTGGGGGAGAGAAAGAACACAAGGAAAGGGGCACATGGGAACATAGGTGGATGGATGGAAGGGGAGAGATGTGCTGGAGGAGGAGCAGAGGGACGGATAGGGCTGAGCAGAAGGCAGAGCAAACCGAAGGCTGGGAATGGGTACGAAGGACGCAATGGTCAGAGGAAGCCCTGGAAAGTTTCCCCAACCAGTTTGCGTTTATAGTTTCCACTTTCCTACCACGCTTAGGCTGTGTTGAGCTTGTTGCACTAGGTGGTCTAGACACAGTGTTATTTTTAAAAATTATTCTGCTACATTTCTATTTTTCCCCCCAAAATTTCTGTCATGGTGTCAGTATTGGCATTTGTCCCTTTTCTCTCTCCACTTCCTTTGCTGACAGTTCCAGTCCTATTCTTTATCTTGTATTCTCTAGCAGCCATGAGGGGAAATAAAATTACAGTTTTGCTGCATATCATACTTAAAATACACATGTTTATGATAGGTATATAAGGGGGTGTCATTTTTTTCTTCCTGAAAATCTGTATCTTAAAAGCATCAGTGCATTAGTACTCCCTTGTATATGAATTTTCAATGTCTATTCCTAGTACAGTTTCACCTTTCACAGAGATGGGTTTCTTTCCAATGGATGCTTGATTTTTATTGTAGCTATAGATTGTTGAGCAGTTTCTTTTTTCTTCCTTTCTCCCCACCCCTGTGTCAGCTATATCCTAGACAGGCTTTGGCTTCTTGCAGCTCCTGGTACTTGCCAGACTGCAGAAGTGAACATTGCAGCTGCAGCATGCTTCCAGGGTGCTTGGCTCTTGGAGATTTTGGGTTTGAGCAGGTAATGGGGAGAAATGGATCCTGCCCTGACCTAATCCCAATCAAAAGACAAAAAAGTAAATGGAATACATGAAAACAACAATAGGCCTTTATCTGGTTTTCTGTGTAATTAATTTAAAAAAAAAAGCAGCTGATTCTTTTGGGGATGAGTTGAGAATTCTGAAGACTTGCTGTCTGTAGCACTAACAGCAATATGCATATAAATGTATATTTCAAAAAATATTTACTATTCTACTTAAATAATACATATTCTTAGTCCTAAGGAGCCAATTCTTTGAAATTCCGTGTGGGGTTCGAAAGGTGGAAAAGTATTCAGCCCAAGCTTCTGACCTTATGGGTCAGGGTTATAAACACATGTGTGAGTGTATTAAACCTGCAGTTATTCATGGAAGGCTTATCTGGGTTGCAGATTGGCTGAGCTGGGAATGTAGCAGCAGCAGCACTGAGTCTTTGTGGAGCTGACTGGTCTGGTAGGGCTCATGGGCTGCAGCGCAGGGGGAACATGGGTGTGCTGTATCCAGGGTGCAGGAGCAGTTTCACTGCCTTCCTTGGCACAGAGCCCGACCTAAGAAACACTCTGAACCCAGGCTGGCTCTGTGCAGAGCCATCTTGGGAGCCTTTGGTGGCATGTTTGCTCTCCCAGAAGTGCTTGCACACATGATATGCAGAGAAGCAAGTGGTTCCACAAAGGGCCAGAGGGATTATTGACTTGGGCTGGGTTCCACTTAGTTGAGCTCCAGACAGACCCTGCAGAATCCTTCAGGTATCTGGGCCCTGCGTCCTGTCGGAGGAGGGGTTGACTGGTCCACCTCAGGGCTGGTCCCACCTGAACACGGGCGTGGGTTTGATTTGATACTAATGCCAGAAGCTCTGGAGGCTGTGCTGGAGAAGAGAGAGATGCGTGGTGCCAGCCTGGTCCAGCAGGGCTAGGACAGAACAGAAGCTTGCAAGCCTCTCACTGCTTGACCCGTGTGTGTACGGAGTTATGCTCCCCAGAGTGCCCCACAACATTTGTTTTAGCTCTTTTCGTTACCCAGCCTTGCTGGTGAACACCTCATTACCCCAAATAGCGGTGATGTGACCATATGGATGTGTCTGAAGCTGGTGTATGAGGTGCCTGGAGAAGGATATGGTTCACAGTCAGGTTTAGGAAAGCACAGCCGTCTCTGATTCTTCTTTCTACTTCTTCAGGAAACTGTACTTCAAAGGCTCTGCAAATGGCCATTTCATTCTCCAGGATGCTTTCTGTTTGATTACCAAACTAATGAAATCTCTAAATCTCTAAATTAATCTTTAATTAAAACACTGACCACCTATTTAGTGTTTTCTTATGTGTTTACTTTTAACTTGTGGTGAATGTCTTTAATTCATTTGAAGATTCTCTTTTTTCACTTGTGTTCAAAGTCTTTCTGTTTCAAGTTAAGTCTCAGAAAAATGCACACAAAAATAGTTTGAGGCCTGCATGCATGCTTCTTCTCCTTCCCACTTCCATACACATTTCCCCATTACCTCGATGTCTGCTATTGCAAAACAGAGTTTCAGTGCAAAGAGGCCAAAAACCAGTTAGCAGAAAGCAGTTGACTGAATTGAGAGATCCCTTGGTGCCAGGTTTCCTGGACCGTGTATGTGTGTGTGTATGTTTTATCTGGCATGTGTGCTGCTTTGACGAATAACATTACCTGCTGCAGCCCCAGCGCTGCTGCTGCTGCCATTGTAGCCAGTCTTGTCACTGCTAATGCACACAGCAAAAGGAAAAAGCAGCACTGGCATAGCACATTTCTCATCTTTGATTCATTTACATGTAGTTTAAATTCAAATCTGCTGGAACTGAGCCATGTCCTTACTTATAGAAATGTTTTTAGCTGGAGTTGTGATCCTGTGAGGTCATGATTGTTAGTTTCCACACCAGTCCATGAGACCACAGCTGCATGTTTAAACAAAACCATGTTAACAGGGAAAGATGGATTTGGCTATGGAACTTGGCAGGCCTTTTGTTTGTTTGTATTTTATCTGACAATGATCAGTTAAAATGTTGTTTTTGTCATGCAAACGTAACGCCTGATAACTGTCTGCAGCATCAGCAATTGCTTCTGAACAGGGACAGTTAATTACTAGAAATGAAGATCAGTTGTTCTGCACTTAACAACAAAACAAAAGAGATAATCTTTATAATAAAGCAGGAAAGACTTATTTAATTTCTTTAATTATTTCATTTTTAAATAACTTATTCTTAAAAATCAAATAAAACGCTCTAGCACATGAAAAAAAGAGTCTGTACTTCAGTCAGAAATAGACTTCTGTAGGCTCCTAGTAGGAATCACATGTCATGTGGGGAAAAACACTTTTTTGTTCCTCTGACAGTGTTCCAGTTAGTGTTGCTGTTTATGCTTTTTCAGATAAAGCATTGTCATATTGTTACATGTCTCTGTTTTAACAACTTCTAAATTTGAAGAGAAGACTGCAAATCGGATCATTGTGCTATTTTAAGTGAAGACATAATTGAGGCAGAGAGAGCTGTTTGAAACTGGTCAAAGCTGCCTTACAAAACCAATATGGCCTTAACCTAAGAAGGGCAGGTTTCAATTAACTGTAACGAAAAGCTTCCAAGCAGTAAGAGGAATCTGAGGAAAGAACAACTTCGGTTTATTCCTTAGACTCTGATAATGGAAATGGGTGCACATGAAAAGTGGATAAATCCAAAAATCAAAACCTCTTAACACTGGAATTCTCTTCCTTGCTTTGCTCTGTGTGGCAATTGACCTGTTCTGGGCTTGTATGGTGGCAGAGAGTCATCCTGGCTTTGCCTTGTAGAAGTGGAAACTGTACAGTCATACCTCAGTCATAAGCACTGTATTCAGAAGATGGTGCCTAACAGTGTGACTCTCTGTCTTGTGACACTGATTGTAACTCTTGCATAGCATTTCGGGGTGCCTGACATCATGCACGGCTGATTTACAGAAAACGAGAAACAGAATTAGTAACCAGTCTTCATCAGCATATGTCCAGGCCTTTCCAGATGTTCAGTTGTCCAGTCAGCAGTACTGCAGGGCTGCTATGATGTAAGAGTGTATGTCCAGCAACCTCAGGGAGCTGTGGAATGTTTTTGTTTAGCCTGGGTAAAATTTTGATCAGAGAAAGACACATGTCCAGAAAAATCCAGGTATGCTATAGCCCTCTCAGCGAGGAATTAAGAGCTGGTTTGGAGAAAAGTCTGATTAGTAGGTATTAAATAAGGCTGGATGTGACTAGTGTGTAACAGCTCATTTAATAAGAGTCATCCATTCTGTGCAAAAGTCAAGGACTTGTGGAGAAAGTGGGGTGCAGTTGTGTCACTGGTTGTGTCAAAATACATGCATAAAAAAGACATGTAAAGATAGCAGATGCCTTCCATTTTGGCACTTGCCGAGTGAATGTTTGGGATCAAGCAAGAGGAAAAGCCCTGCTGCAGACCCCCTCCAAGGGGAGGGCATTTGCTGTCTCTGGTAACACTGTGGTGAGATAACGCTGAGAGAGATGGGTTGAAGGGGGTCAGTCCTGTATCCATTCCCACTAGTGTTGCGCACAAGTTTGGAATAGTGTGCTAAGCAAGCTGTCGCCCTTTGCCTGTCATTCACACAGTCACTGCATCTGCCCATGAATATGTTTTGTGTGTATAATGCTTTAATGTTAAAGCAGAGAGTGTCTTTTGGATCTTGCTCAGTTGTGCGTTGCTTTAGTTCTGGGAGAAAAATTCTTTTCCGACCCCAGATAGGGATCAGCTCAGCTTATGCTCCAAAGAATAGAGATTAATATCCCCTGTGACCTTTTAGCCTAGCTGCTGCAGGGTTTTTAACAAGTGGGCTTAAGACCCCATGTGTGGCAGCTATGCCGACATGAATGTCTGTAATGTCTCTTCTTGTCAATGATCCGTGAACTAAGGAATCTCCAAGGATATCTTGATGTGCAGTGGAGCTGTTACGGTCTAGTGCAGGAGAGAACCATACAATGATAGAATGAAAAGCTGGTGTCACAAGTAATGTGTAAATTGTTCTAAATGTACTTGACAACAGTTGTCCCTGGCTGTATATTTACCTAAAAGATGTGGCTGTGGTATGGTAGGAAAATTAAATATCTAAACAAAGCCCCAAGTAACAAACAACAAAATGCTCTATTTACATTTTCTGGTTCCTTGGACGTTTCTGATGTTGTTTGAACTCTATAATACAATGTAGAACAGATAATGAAGAGTAAGTACATAACACAAAAAACCCCTCACCTAGTTGTAGTTACTTCTCCCTCCCTCCCCATCCCTGACAGTGAAGAGTGCCATGTCCAAAAAATAACACAGGAAGTAGTTCCTTCCTAAAAATAATTTTTCCTTGATTTTGCACTTATTTGTTTCGATTTCCTTTGGTTGTTCTGAAGTAACATTACCATCACTGGTGTGCATACAAGTCTTGTAGTTTGTTTAAACCATTTTAAGTATTAGTTTTAAATAGCAGTGGAATCTCAGAGAACTGCCTGGGATTCCAGGAAAGCACTGATTTAGGACTGAGGTCTACAGCTGCTGTTTCAAATATGGCTCAGGTACATGGGTGATGTTATATTCACCTTTTCAAGCTATATGACCTGCTTTGGTGTCTAGGGTAGGTGATACGTAAAAACTGAAGTACCTTAATCCATGAAGAAGATCCAGGGGCTTTTGTCAGTTTAGCTCTGGAGGCAGTGACCGCTCAGTAGGTACACAGGTGTACATCCACCAGCCTCCTTCTATGCTCCAAGTTGTCAATGTTTTATAAGCTCTCCAGTGTGACACACCAGGCATCAAGCTCATGCTTAAGCTTTGGCATCACTAGCATGAGGCTAGAAGCTCCCAAACTCTTGGTGGCTGGAGGAAATGGGAGAGTCTTGTTTGGTTTGCTCCTGCAGTTTTAAAACCATGCAAATTTTTCTGTGTCTTGCTTCTCAGCTTCCTTGTCTAACCACTGTCCTGAAGTGGGCACATGTTTGCATGGCTCCTATGGCTTGCCTCCTGCCTGCAGACTGACCCAGCTTCCATCAGACAGAGACGAGGAGGTTGTCTCCTCTGGTGAGCAGGGGACTTTTTTGGAATTAAGGGGAGTTGGATGTGAGTATCAGCCCTCTTAAGACAAAAGGCAGTTAAATATGCCCAGAAGGTGGGAACTAGCTGTAATAAAGAGGCATGAGAGGTTGTAAAGCAAGTACGTGTTCTGTTTAATGAATTTCTAGGAATTGAATTGAGCAGTTCCTTAAAAAGGTTTTATTTACTCTCTCTCTTTCACTACATATGGGGAAAACCTCCAGAGATTTGAGAAATGTTTTCCTTAATGGTGACAGGCTGGTTGTGAAGCAGATCCTAACCTGGTTGTGTTTGAAGACAGGTCAATGGATTCTGCCCCAAACGGTGTTCTGCTAATTAATAACTTGACTCATGAGATCTGAATGGGTTATAACCTATCTTCAGTTCCTATCAGTTTATCCATTTCCAGTGCAATGTGAGTGACATCACTTTTTTTTCCTATTAGTTATGATATCCTGTATTTAAAAATTAAATGGTCTTAGTTGCTGCCGATTTAGATGTCGGTAATGATGTATCCTGCCTACGTCAGGAAATGAAATTAGGTTTGGAGGCCTTTCCACCTTAGTTTTTCTCCTGCCCAGTAGTTTACAACAGCCAGTGGGAATGATGTGCGAGCTGAAATGTGCAGCACAGCATGAGGACAAGCAAAGCCCCAGTATGTCCTGCTGTGCTTGATATACAACAGGAGTGTCAGCTGTGGGGTAGCAGCGTGTTGTTGCCATCAAAGTCTTCAGCCATGCGCAAGCTGTGTGACCTGTGGGTTTAAGTGAGGGTGGCAGGTTTCCATGGCTTTGTTGCAGGGAACAGGAGTGACAAGGTGGTGGAGCAGACCTGGTGTGCAGCTGCAGCCGGCAGTTAGGACCATCAGTTTGGCACCTTTGGGAGGTGGAGCGTCTGTTTGCCCAGGGCAGAATGAATGACATGTGGATATCTGTTTAAATTGTCAGGGTTTTGAATTTTGCTAAGCACAAGGGAATACAAAGGCGTAAGGCATGTCCTCCTCCTTAATGCCATCTTGCTCTTGTCTTGTCCGTTTATAAAACGTACTAGCATTGTTATAACCCACTAGGGCATAAAATGTTGCTTCTCCCTGTTCTGGCTTCTGTCTCTGCTACCACCTGTTCCTTCCATGTGCGCTGCTGTACCACAGGCTGTTTCCGGCTGTGCAGCCTGAGCTATGTTTGTATCCCTCCTTCCCGATTTCTTCTCCACCTCCTTGGTCTTGCCAAACCAAGATGGATGCAGCTAGTGGACCACCCTCCAGAGCTGACCTCCTCCCTCTTGGTCAGTGCATCAAATTTGGATCAGGTTTTTCATAGCTCTGCATTGCACAGCTATGAATTGCAATTTTTTATTTTAATTTCCAGAGGTTTATATCTGGGTGAAGGGCAGACACCCCACACACGGTGAGTCAGAGAACAAGGGAAAGGAACTGATGCTCGTTTTGTGTGGTGAGGACCTAAACTTTGGGTCACATGAGAGTCAGATAAAAGGGCAGGCACTGCTTCGGTCTTGAACCTTAAATACAAACCTAGCTGTACAACACAGCTTAAGTCTGAATGTCTGGGTTATTGCTTTCTTGAATAGTTCCTGGGAAAAGCTGGGCTGTCGGTTTGCCTTCAAGTCATGCTGCAGTTGGAGGACTAGGGGAAGGTCGTACTTTGGGAATCACTGTTCTAAGGAATGTTAAATTTGGATTGCTAACTCTGCCATAAATCCCAAAGTGACATGTTAAATTTATTGAAAAAATTCAAGTCAGCATGTGGATGTTGGAGTACTTTGAAAGAATATTTAACAGGATGAGGCTCTCAACTTCATCTATAGTAAAGCAGTCATTCAACCATATCATAATCTCATTAGGGTGAGGGCTCTTGAAAGTGTGAAGTGCAGACATCCCTGATGCTGGTTGGCACATTTAGGCACGTATGTAATACAACAGTGTAAAAAGCAATTTAATGCCTCGTGTGGTTTGTGATTCACAGCTGATGGCTGCTAATATATTGTGGTGATCTACAAATTGAAGTTTAGTTTGTTAGGTTCAATGTGGGCAGGGCATTTAATTTTCTTGCATTATTTTAACAGAATTGGGGCCAAAGGCAGCAAAGAAGTTCTGGTTTTTATCACTATAAAAGAGTTATGATTCATCATCTGAAACCTTAGGCTAGTAGAGAGATTCTCCAGACATAAATGGTTGTAGAAGAGCAGGACTGGATGGGACAGGATGGGAATGGTGTTGGAAAGACAAAATTCAGCTATGAGAGTGTTGATTTTCCCGCGTTCCCGGAGGAAAGAGCAGGCAGCAGTCTTGGATTCTTGTAACAGACTAGTGATTTATTTAATTAATTACAGCTTCTTTTATAGGTTTCATTTCTCATAGAGTAATTCGTCAAATGCATAGCCACCCTCTCAGGTGATAGGCTGGATTTTTAAAACATTCATCTTCAAAATATTTCCCTACTTATACCATAAACAGACTCCAGCAAGGCCACAGGTGTACATGCTTACAAAACACCACTGATAGCCTCTTGTGAGAAAGAAAATTCTATCACAAGAGAGAAAGAGCTGCTTTCTTGCAGCATTTTGCTGCTGCATGAGAGAAATAACAAAACTAAAGTGTCACTGACTGAATTACTCTACAGCATGCAAATTCATTTTTCTGGTGATTATGTTCTCTTTTAGATTTCTGAGTGAAGATGAATTTAGCAGAGATTTGTGATAATGCCAAAAAAGGAAGAGAATATGCACTCCTTGGGAATTATGACTCTTCTATGGTATATTACCAGGGTGTCATCCAGCAAATCCAGAGACATTGCCAGTCAATCAGAGATCCGGCAATTAAGGGCAAATGGCAACAGGTAGGGTGAAATAACATTGTCCATATTCTATTACTTGATATTTGAAAACCACACTATACTTCCCAAACCTTATAAGATGTAGAGGACTTATATTTCAGTGATGTTTGCAACATTTGTTGTACAATATTTTGTTGATATTAATGGGAAAATATTTTTGTGGTGTGTTCAAAAAGAATTCTGTTGTTCTAAAAGAATCAATTCTTTTGTTGTTTTCACTTAGGATGTCCGACTAATTCCTGGTCTGTTTGCATGTGCATACTCTCTGTGATTGCATACTTTTGAAAAAATTAAGGACTTCCTTTTCTCCTTGTATCTTTTGGTCGTTTAGTGCCCAGTCAGGTAAAATATGAGTTGGGTGGGCTAGCATGTCTAGAATGGTTGTCTGAGTAGCAGCTAACTATATGACTATAGTGTACAAATTTGGATCAGGTTTCTCAAACTGCAAGTCATACTCCTAGCCCGAGTCTTGCACACATCCATCTCCCTGCTAAACAGAGTACTGTTGAACCCATGGAAGTAATCTGCAGGTGAAATGTAAGAACCCCCAAGGACATCTATTTATTACTTTCAGTATTTGAGTCTTCCTTACATTTTTTGGTCCCATTTTTCATAGTACAAAATGTGTTTCATAAACATAAAAAAGGAGGAAAACCATATAAAGATGTTTTCTAGAATAAAGAATTTGTGTTGCATAAAGACTATGTTTTGAAAGAATAACATAGCTCCCATAAAAGATACAATTTTGCAGTAGGTAGCTAAAGAGATTATTTAAATAAGAGTTTTTCTAAATATCATATGTTTAAATGATATCACTTAAAAACAGAAGCAAATTTTCATTTTTATTGCAGCAGATTATTTGTTTATGGGCTTGTGTTTGAAACTTCTGACACTAACATAGAGTGTTTTGTGCACTGATAAATACAACACTGTTAACAATCACTTTGTAATTACAGTACTATTCGTAGGTGTTTATCTGAGAACTGTGGAAGTCTGTTCATGAAGAGCTTGTCTGCAAAGCCTGTGTGTGTACTATATGCTGCAGCGATAGTACCTCGTTTTCCTGGTAGTGTAGTAAGCTGGATGTTGTATAGGAGATATTCACATTCAAGTACTTGTATTCAAGCTTCTTCCCACCCCAGGACGTGCTGATACAAGGTGTTCATGCCCAGTGCATGTCCTTAGTTCCTACCAAACTTGTAGCTGATGTGAAGGTAGAGCACGAGGCTTTTCTCATTCTGCAGCTGCATTGAACTACTGCATTGTCTTCACATCTAGTATTTAGTGTTTCCTCTGATGACATTGATTCTTCCAATAAACTTCTAACAGCTCGTGTGTTGTGAAGGTCACCCAAGTCTCATGTTATTGTGTGTTGTTTGAACTGCTTCAGAGGAGCCTGTGCACCGTGGAATGTGTGCTGCACATTGGAGACAAACCTCAAGTACAAAAGGACCATTAACTCAGTTCCCAGGATTATTCCTTGGGGAAGGCAGCTGGCTCTCTAGCAGAGGATCTGAAGTTGGCACCTTCTCAGAAATTACTCCCTTTAGGCAAAAGAAGAATGGCCCCTGACTATGTCACATAAATACTTTAGAGATCTGTCCCAAATAAGATCTGCAGCAGGTGGGGTAGTGTCTGTCACGCCGTGCGCTCATGTTAATTCTGAAACATCCCAACACAGTAGTGGCAGATGAGTTTTGTCAGAATATTGCTTTGCTGTTACTAGTGCCAGTCTTAGCTCAGAGATAAACACCAAAAAGTAAGAAGTGTGACTGAAAAAGAAAATTAATGGGCTTCATCCCTAGGTTGCCTTCTCATTTGTTTATGGGAGCAAAATGATACAGCCCAAGAGCAAACAATGCAGCCCTGAAACTGCTAGCTTTCCATACCAGAACCTGAATATATTGGTGAGACCTATAGAGATAGACCTGCTTTCTTACCCACTCTTTATAAATAACTGTTATGCTTTTTCACTCCTTGAGACAGACTAAGAGGGAGTCTGATGATGTGGATGTTAGCACACTTTCCAGCTCCAACAGCAGCTACATCCAAACTGTCAGTCACAGTCAAGGAGCTGTCTTGACAGACAACCTGTTCTGAAAAAAAATTAACCAAGAAATTGGATCACAAGTAACATTCATTCACAATATTAAAGTAATATCTAGATTACTTTAGATTACTTTATAATATCTACATTATTTAGATCTTTCTCATTAAAGAGTTATGCTATACACATTATGTAAGTTTAGCAAAATTCAGGTCAAACCCACTTGGAACCAGTAATGCACAGAAGCAAAATATTCCCTTACGAGTGTGGTTCTTGCAAGTGGCTTGAGAAGCAAAGCAACCCTTAGGTCATGGTTAAGGGGGTTAATCTGGTTGATTTTTACCTGAAATTCTGTCTCCTCTAGCATATGGAACTAGCCTGTTCTTCAGGTTCTTCAGCTTCTCCATCATCTGAGGAACCTGGAGAGGATAATACTGCTAAATACCTTTTGGAGGTGGAGTTTAGCAGTCACTAACACTGTGTGGGTAGAGCTTTTACTCTTGAATGTCCATGTAGGTAAGTGCTCAAAAGAGAAGATTGTTACTTAAACCAGTTCTTCTCTGGGATATACTGTCTGCATACACATTCACAACCTTGAACCTTCTGAAGGATTCCTGGAATCCAGAGTTGTCAGTATGAAGCATCCCCTTCCTTGCTCTATGTTTGTGTGCAGCTCACTAACAGAGTGTTACTGTTACCAGGGTCCTGCTGGTACTTCTGAGGCAGTGAACTCAGTTTCGTGTGTTTGTGGACGTGTTCCCTTGTAAAACAAAAATGTTCATTTGAGGAACATCTCAAAGAATAGTTCCAGCTGGGGCTGTGCAGCTGACCAACTCACATCTCTTACATGCAGCATTGTTCTTCCTATTTGGTCTCTTCTCAGCAGTGGGTGCTCCATCCTGAATAGTTGCCTCATGCCTGTCAGATCTGCTTTGTTGCCTTGTGTATGACAGAAGATTTTTCCAGCAGTTTATTGAGCAATGTAGAAGCATGGGTGAACCAGAAGTAGTTGGGATTTTGGATCAGATTCCCAAATGCTCTTGATGTACCTCTCTTTGCTTAGGTGTCATTGTCTTCAAATTTCTACAGGTTGGTCTAGACAGAATGATGTTCTGTGCAAGTACTTGTTGGGCTGTATTTCATGTCACACAGACAGACAGCTTCAGCTTTGCAACTGGACATCTTGATTACAAGGATTCCTCTTGCTTGGAGCTGATGGTTAGGATGAGGAGGAATATGGACATGTTAACATCTTCTTCCTGGAAACAACTGACTGGCTCAGTTACACTTGACAAAATACTGCTTCTGGGAACTCAAAATCAGTGCTGACCAGGGAAGAGGGATTTTGTTACTACTCTTGGACACCCTGCGGAACTTAAGCACGGCAAAAGATGCATGTTGAGGATCCACCAAAGCAGAGATATGACAGCGTAAGAATTCCTGTGACTTCATGGAAAATTCACAGCCTTTGATCATCTCTTAACTGGCTTGTCTTGTGGGTATCAAGGGTGACCTGCTCTTGAGACCCATCCTTGTTTTGTATCCAGGGAGTTCCCAGCTTGCTCTTGGGTTGGCTGAGTGTAGCTCCATTCTTATCTTCATTTCTAGGCCTTCTGAGCTGACTTGAAAAAGTTACTTCATTGTTCTTTGAGGTTTGGCTGACAGGTGGGCATATTCATTCATGTAAATGCAGGCTGGGACTGGAAAGCTTAAAAATCAGAAGCAATGCATCCTTACCAAAACTAAAAGGTAGATTTAGTCCCATGACTGCTACTGTGAACTTTACTTGTGTTGACATTCTCCCTGTTTATTCTGAGAGAGTTTCTTGGCTGTTGCAGTGTTTGTACTAGACAGCTGGCTTGTAGGAAAGAGCTGCTTCAGTGACAGTTCAGCAGCTGCAGAATGACAGCAGAGCGTGCCCCCGGGAGATAGTACTGGCTTACGACGAGGCCAGCGGCTGTCGAGCAAAACCTGCTGCGTGTTAGAACCACGTGCTCTGTGTTGCACAAGAGCTGAGAGCACAGGGGCCTCCGCTGGAGCTCAAGCAGGAGTTCAGTGATTCCCCGAGCGCTTGGAGCAGCCAGCAAGGCATCCTGACTGACTATGGTCGCTGGTGCAGGTGATTAGATGCACTGTATTCCTGCTTAAAGAATAAAGGATGAATTCTTCTTTTTATTATTTCAAACACATTTTGGTCAAACTGTGCTTTTGTTGCTTTTGCTTCATGCCTGTTTCATTAACATTTAGTAGGTTACTTTGTGATTAATTAAGAAACATTCTGTGGGTAACTCATGAGTAGATGTCATTATAGGAGTTAGACCTTCCTGGCATCAGACAGGGTTGCAGGGCATCTGTTTTGGATATGGTTTAGGGACTTTTTTTTTTATTTAAAAAGTTATTTTCACTTTTTAAAAAATGGAGCTTGTTGAATAACTAACACTAATTGCAGGCAGTAATTTCAGGTTTGGAAAACACTTTTAGATAAACTTGATAAGTTTTTCTTCAGCATGACAGAATTTAAAAAAAACCTCCCATACATTGTTTTTATTTATGATGGTACAAATACCCACCCTTATTGCCATGGGTATAGAAGTACAAGCTGTAGCATAGCAAATAAAAGCTGGTGACGGAATAGGTACAGCAGTTGCCAGATTATGAAATACAGAGGTATTCCCTGAAATGGGTTTTGTAACTAGCACTAAGAAAGAGTGAACTCAATTCTTGTTCACTGTGTTTTATACCATATGATAGGATGTGTTTTCTGCTTGGTTACTGGAAATTCTTGGGGTTGGCTGGTCAAAACAAAGCTGTGGGGCCATCCCATGGGCTGAAAGGCTTTTTATTGGGCTTTCCAACATCACCAGTGCCCACGATTCTGCTTCTGTGGAGGAGGTGATGTGGCTGGTAGGGGCGGCTGCTGTACCAGAGCCTGGCTCTGGGGCCAGGCAGCTTCACACAGTAGCTGAATCTAGCTAACATCCTGCCATGCCTAGAGAGGCCAAGCTCTTTCCTACCTTGTCTTCCTTCCATCTGCACCAGCTTCTCTCTCTCCTCTGCCCCCTGTCATTTTTTTTTCCTGAGATTCACCTGATCACAGGATGGTGTGCATGTGCAGCTTGCTAATGCAGCAGAAGTGTCCTTTATTTTCTTTTGACCCTCCTAGGCCAATTTTTTTGCCATTTTACCAACCTGTCTTACTGTCTTGAGATGCCAGAATTGAATCCAGAAGAGCAGGGGCAGAGTGTGGCTGCGGAGAAGAAGTGAAGGGAGTTCCTCCTGTTCGGCAGTGGTGAGCTGCTAACTTGGCCCACACTATCTCTTGAAACTGCTTAAACATAAATGACCTAAAAGCTTTCTTCAGGTTCTCTAAAACCTGAGCTGGAGCCTCTTGAGGGTTCTGGTACATAAGGAAGGGTGTGTTTGATGGGGGGCAAAGAGACTGGGTGAGTCTAAACCAGTGATTTTTCCATTTGCAGCCTTCCTAGGTTGCTGCAGAGTAGCACTGATCACTCAAAGACACTGCTCAGTCAACTCTGTAATTATGGCACAGCCTTTTTTGGCTCATGTCTGCGTTGTTTCTCAACTGCAAGAAAGTCTTTCTGCACCTGTTTCATTTGACTTGTTTTCTTTAAGGCCTCTAGGAGTTTATTCTGGTTTTCCTTTGTGGTCCATACACAGAGGATTCCTTGTTGGTTGATTTGCTGGGTACTGACTGAGAAATAGGGTGTGTATTTCAGAGTTTGGTCTGCTCAGGTCCGGCTAAGAGATGGCTAGCAGATATTAGTCTGTTTTCATCTTCCAAAGCATCAAATGGTCACTTTCCCTCAGTTTTCAGATACCCTCCTCCTTGCTGGTCCAGTGAGGTGAATGACAGCATGCCGGCTGTCAGTGCTAGAAACTTGTTTTCCACCAATTTCTCTGCATGTGTTGGAAGGCTGATAGAAGGAATCCTGTCAGTACTCTTGGAGCACTGAAATAGGAAGTGGCTGTCTCTTGTGGAGTGGTGCCCCAGAGGATTTATGCTGTATCATTCCTTTGTACCTCACAGCAGCTGTTTGGCTGGATTTATTTTTGGACAGGAGGGATGTGTGTGAAGACAGTTTGAAGGAACCAAGTTAGTAATCAATCGCATTTGTAACTCAGCTGGAAGCTCTCACACTGGGGAATGTGTCCACTGATTGTGTGATGAGAAAGCAAAGAGAGCAAAGCAGGGCAGGAATAATCCTGCCTGAGCTGGATGTCGCGTGTCTCTGGAAAGACATAGTTACCCCATCTGGAATGAGCAAGAAGGCTGCTTTGCCCTGTGAAAAGATCAAGATTTTCCAGTTCTTAAGGCTCTTTTTGTACAGGTGTTCATAAAGCTTCTGGTAAAGTAAATGCAGTGTTGCAAGATCCGTGCAGGGCCTTGGGGATTTACCCTTCTCTTTCCCTCTATCCATATCAGTATCTTACTGGTGACAGTCACATATATTAATAAAATCATGGAAACTCTCTCAGGCTGGAAGGAACTCATAAAGATCATTGAGTTCAATGCCCTGCTCCTCACAGCACTGTCCATTTTAATGATTTGGCCAGTTTTATAACTAGGACATCAGAGACTGTAATCAGAGAACTTTTATGCCAGAATAGTACCAAATTACTAGAGATCTGCCAACAATGCCTGTACTAGTATGAGAGTATGTGTGCATACATGTCAACATGCACACGTAAATCCAAGCATCAGCACCTGTTATGGAAGAGTGATCCCTGCATTAGCAATCATGTCTGGTTGGGACATTAACAAGCAGGAAAATGAACTCGGCAGAGATTCAGTTGTTTATGCTGCTGTTAAAGGTCGATTATCAGCCTGATAGGTCTGGGGTTTGTGAACAGAGAGGCTTGGGAGTCCCTGCCTTTGAGGGTAGCGTATGTTCCTGAGGTACTTTCTATGTTTGTTTGGTTCTTTTTAAACTTGAATTGTAACACTTTTAAAATAACATATGTATTTCTCAAGGTCCGACAAGAATTAGTTGAAGAATATGAACAAGTTAAGAGCATTGTCAACACTTTAGAGAGTTTTAAAATGGACAGACCTCCAGATATCTCTCTATCCTGTCAAGATGAGCCTTTTAGAGATCCAGCTGTTTGGCCTCCTCCTGTTCCAGCTGAACACAGGTAATGAGAGGCTCAAGCAGAGTGGGTGGAATAAAGTTGGGTCACCTTAATTTTGTATTTGTTTTTGAATGCTTTTGTAACATGAAAATCACATTTAATTTACACATTTACTACATTTAATTTAGTAACTTGTAATAAAGAGTAAATCTAATTCATTGGGGAAAAAGTATTTAAACTACAAACAGATTTATTGCTGACATTCTAAAGAGAGTCACTCCTTTATTCTAGTAGGAGTAACTAAGTGCCTGGAACTAGAGTCTGCTTCACAGGTAAGTGGGCTTTTGGTGACAGCTGATGTTCTCATGTGCAAGGAGAAAACTTTTCCATTTCCGTATATTTAAGCAAAAGAATTAATTGATGACTGAAGAATCTGGAAGGAGCTAGAACTGAAGAATCTTGAAGGACATGGTGGTTACAAATCACTCCCTAGCTACAGATACTTCAACCTATGTTTAATCCATTGGTTAGTTTAATTGCTAAACATGTTCTGTTATACATGGTATATCTCTTGTGTAACCATATTTAAGGTAACTTCAGTTAGCTAATAGATTTCTTGAAATAGATGCTTGTGCATCTTCTGAAATCCCTATTTTCAACCTAACAGAGCTTGTTTGAAAAAGATCCAGTTTACCGACAAGAATAACATTTATCATGCTGATGTTTTTCTAACATAAGAGCACAGAATTTTAACGTGTGTATACTCACATAAGCAAAGGAGCAAAGTAAAATGACAGATCTTGGTTAATGGAAAGAAATGCCAAGTTTATTTATAACTTTCTGCGCTTTATAATTATCAAAAAGATCTTCGCTTTTAAAAAAAAACTCCCTAAGAATGTAAGTGTAAAATAATATTAATGCTGATTACTTTTGTGAGTGGTAGAAATAACTCAGATTTTCTATGGTAATGTTATGTAAAGTTCAAGATGTATTTATTCTTGTATTTTCCTTAGTGGTAAAGCCCCAATAGTTCATCTGCTTCTTTTAAGCTGAAATTTAAATCTTGTGCAAATAAGTAAGGAAATTTAGCCACTGTTCTGTGCTGTTAAGTTTGAAGAAAATGCATGAAAAGCAAAATGTTGCCATTGTATCCAGCAGTGTGTTTAAGAACGTACTCTTTTTAAGCCGTATTCCAGGAAGATGTTTTTGAAGTTAAAAAATTCTGAGTTATTCAAAACAAGAATCAGTACAAGATTGAATAGTGGACACTTATTAAATTTGGGTGATGTTCCTGGCTGTTTATTTTAGTTCTGTATGTCAAATTCAACCCCTAGAGAAAAATGACAATGACACCTTGTCTTCAAACCAAATAATTTCTCCTCATTCTACTGCTGAGTACTCTTTGACATTGTGGGTGATGTACACAAATAGAGGTGGTTGCAGTTCAGCTCTGTTTGCTTTTGCTTTCAAGGCAATTTTTATGTTTTGACATTTTCACGCAGGGGAGTGAAGTCAGAGGTAGGCAGGCTGTTTAAAATCCTCCCTCTTTTGTTTTGGGGCCTGTCAAAGCTTTTAGCCACCTTTTTTTTTTTTTAAATTTCTCCATTTTTAAAATTTTTATTTTACCAGGAATGTCATCTGTTTGTGTAGAATTTGTGCATGTGAATATAGCCTAATATAATCTCCTGGTTTGGAGTCAGAGGAAATTTCAATTTGAAGACTTTTACAAAATTTTTTCCTCTTTTGTTACATGGGTGTTGGTTTCCTGTAAGATTGATTAGGAGTACTGATCTGATAATGTTGGTTTCTTTTTTTCTCTTGCGTTTTCTGTTTTTGTTTTGAGTGTTAGAACCAGAAATATGGTTTTGGATTTGCAGATGTAGGGAAATAAGGCTTAGGCAGCTTTAATAATAATATACTAAGGCAATTACTGAAATATTAGAATCCTTCCTTCTTAATGTTGCTCTTTTTTTCACTGTTTTCAGCATGTTTTTGTTGTGGTTGCTTGTTGTTAGGGCTCCACCTCAGATAAAACGTCCCAACCGAGATGGAAAATCCCTGAAGAAAGACTCCCCAGGACTGCAGCCCCGTGGGCCCGCAGGCAGAGCACACGTGGTGACCAAGGGGGAGAAGTCTTCAGGCAGCCGTGAAAGGGAATCCAGAGCTAGAGGAAGAGATGACAAGGTAAGTAGTGGGAAAGGCCTTGGCAGGGAGGTGTTGTGACACACCAGGTGGCAAAGGGAAGCACTCTTAGTCATTTAATACAGATGATAAAAAGTCACAATAATCCCAGGCAGGAAAATGTAGTGCTTCCACCCCCCCCACCTCCCCATGATTAAACCATGTATTGTGGTGATATTTATTAATAATTACACCAAATTGAGAAAAGTTCTGTTTGCTCTGTCTTGGTGTGAGATTTTTTGAGGGAGGGAAGCATAGTGTCCTGTTGCTAAGTGTTTCTTACTCTTTGAGTAAAGACCATGGGCTCTCATCTCTAAGTGTCATTCAGGCATAAAGTCCCTTCTCCTCCTTTCATCCCATGTTTGGTGGTGTTTTTTTTCCTTAAAGGAATCCAACTCAGGTCTTTTGTAAAGATATTAATGTAAAAAGTGCAGAAGTGAGACCAGTGCCCTTCTCTAGACTTAAAGCATTATGAATGGAGTTCCACAGTACCACTGCCTCTGCCATACCATAGTATAATTTAGGCATGCCTAGGAGACCAGAACAGTTCCGTAAATGCAGTGATGCTAGGTAAATCTGTTCCAAATTATTTGGAGTTATATTTTTTAAAATGATACAAGGGAGATGTATTAAAAGCAAACTCTTAGCAATTTCCATTCTCTTTGGTTTATGAAAAGGGTTTTGTATTTATGACAGTGTTTAGAAAGAAGCCTCTTGGAACTGTTTTGTTTTAAAAGTAAAAGCAATGAATTAAGTTGGACTAAGTTGGAGATACTTTTTTCTGAGGATCCATGAAAAAGAAGCAGTGCTGAAGTGAAAGAAAAGGAGAAACAGTGATTCACTCTGTCAAAGACAGGACTGTTTTGTGGCTGGAAAAAAATGTCAGTGTGCAAATTGCTGTTTCTGAGACAATTGTGTTTCTAAATTTAACTGTGGAGTTAGTCCCAGGAACCCAAGGACTCTGTGGTATTAATTATACAAGTTGAGACTGTACTGAAGTGGCATTACTTTCCTGACAGACAAAGGTAAAGGACACACCCTCCTGTGGGGACACACAGTATTGTACAGATCTTGAGAGATGAATAAGAAAATATTTAGGCCAGTTTCCTTCCAAATAGATTTGGTTAGTCCCTTTGTGACCTTTCTCTTACCACTCTTGACAGCTTAGGAATAACTCAAAGATATGCTTTTTCCATCAGAAATTGTTTTCTGATACACAGGAAAAGTATTAAGTAATTCTAGCCCTTATTACCACCAGAAGGTAGGGCCAGGCACATTTTCAGCAGTGCCACCGAGTGACTGTACAGATCAAGCATTTTAGAAATCTCTCTATCCTGGATCAGAAAGATTTAAAATAACAAGTGTGCCTCCTGCAAGCTATAAAAATCTCATGAAGATCTGTGAAATTATTTAAAGTTTTGCCAGCTATATGGGGAATTGGAGTCATGGTGTGTGACAGGTTCACCAGATGTGCTTGTGTAAGCCAGTCTTCAAAGTCTTAGCTCTAATGAGGGTGAACTCTGCTCTCCAAGCTTTCCGGTGATGAGCATTATAGGGCTTTACTATAAGGAGCCTACAACAACACGACTTGTATAATACTTGTCTCTGGGAATAATGTGATTAGCAACACTACTGCTGTGAGGTGCAGGAAAAGTCATGAAGGTGTTCCATTTAATATGGTACGTTTTTTTAAACACTGCTCTTATCTGAATAAATTGGTCACTAGGTGGCAGAAGGAAAATACGTCTACTCCTCAAAAAATTCCAGTACATGTGCTCTTGTATTCCCCTTTGTCTAGCTACTTGGTGGTCATTCTAGTTCCTTTGTCTGGGGTATGTAACAAATCCTCATGTGCTATATAATGGTTCTTGTAAGGGATCCACAATTTGCTTTTGAGAAAGATTTTGAATGAAAGAGGAAGTAGCCAGATGTGGGAAGTAAAAGAAGTTAATGCAACTTCCTATGTTTAGCACATAGGCACGAAAACAGGTTTACCTTTCCTTTCACTTTTATCCTTTCTTAGTTTAAAAATGTTTGTTCTTCAGTTTCTGAGTTTGAACCATCAAGCAGCTTTCCTCTGTAGCCTGGTATGTCGAATCAAGGAGATTTGGTAACTCATCATGCTCAGTTAAAAACAACAGGGCGAAACTGAAGCTTCAAATTAAGCAACCAGGTATCTTTTCTCCTACTAAGTGTTTCAGCTCTGTAGTTTTTGGGTTTGGGTGCTTGGATAGGATTACTTAGGACATGTAATGAACTATCCATTTCCAAAGATGTTGACTGTGGTGTAATAGGTTGCATGCTGTCCTGGCTATAATACCACACTGTAATGATTTTTTTTTTCAAGATAAATAGAAGTATAGTATGTATGTTTTAGAAGTGCTTTGCGTCATTTGAATCAAATGCCTTCTTTCACTGTTTCTCCTCTCTAGACCATAACATCTTTTCATTGTGACAGTAACCATCTTGGGATAAGTAATTTTAACCTGACTATGCCAATAAAATTACCTTTTTTTGTGCTATATAAAATAATTTTGAACTAAACTCACCAGATGGGGTCTATCCACTAAATCCTTACATGTCCTTTTTTTTTTTTTTCTAAAATACTGCTTTCAAGTGTTTCTTCCTTCTTAGTTCCACCGGAAATTATTAGGCTTGTTCTCAGGGTACCTTCTGCTGGAGCTTCTGTTTAATAGTTGAGTTTAAAGCGGCAGCATGAATGCTACCTCTATGTCTTGTAGAAATTGCATAATACCATATCTAAGCACCGGAACACTTTTTTAGGAGTACTCTTTAGATTATTTTAGATTGTCAGGGGATAAGAACAGTAAATATTATGAAGGATATGAAACAGCCAAGGGCTGCACAGCCATATCAGTGAAGTGAATATTAACATCAATGAAGCTATGACTTAAATTAAATTATTTTTGCTTGATTATTCTCCTGTGCATCACCAAATGTGAGGTGAGATGAGATGAGATAATTGCATTTAGGTGAAAACATAGACCTCCATGCATCAGGACTGGAAGGCTGCATAATCTCCATCTGAAAACTCTGAAAAAACTGGTAGGTGAAATTGGGGTCCAGGGCTGGGAGCACAGATTTACAGTAAAACTTACTTGGTCTGCTGCTGTCTCATGTGAATGGTGAGTTGTGTTGACAATGCCTCTCTTGAGAAGGGGAAAGGAAAAGTGATCCAGGCAACTGGAGTTGTTAATTTTGTCTGAACGGTACACTATGTTTTACAATGAATTTAGAGTGGATGAAAAGCTAAAGACTTGGAACTAACTGAAAAGTGGAATACAGTGAAATATGGTTTCTTAAGCAAAGGTGTTGCCTCTACCAGGGCTTTCTTTAGAGTTCTAGTTAATGTCTTATAGAAAGAAATTAATCTACCTGAATGCCACATGGGAAGCAATTTGTTAATCTAGTGTGTGGTGCAGAGGAATTGTAAAGTGGGATTAGGCAGCAAGGGGAAAGTAAACAAGTGGTACTGAAAGGAGAAGCAGCAGTCAACTGGCAAATCATTTTTGACTCTTGTTTTATATTTAAATTAATATTTTTGTGCCAATTTAACTTGGCACAAAAAAGAGGCATGCACTAACTGAATTTGCTGATGACACCAAGTTGGGAAGCACCATCACCAGAAGAGGCAAATGAGGCTGTTGTCCAGGAAGAATTGGATGACTCTGTGGAAATGGGATAATGTTCAGTGGTGCAGAGCAGCAGGCTGTGTACTTGGAGACTATAAAAAGATTTCGGCTAGAAGTTGGGAGCTCGGCAGTAGAGGAGAAGGCGGATTTGGATGTATCAGCAGAAACTGGACCAGGCTGAACTTTGATTTGGCACATTACCTTTTCCTCGTGCTGATGGGAAGGGCTGGCTGCCAGGGTGAGGCCCAGTCAGGTGCCACCTTTGGCTTGGCAGCAAGGGGTGGAGAGTGCACGTGGCAGTTGTTACCGGGCATTTGTACGCGGTGGGGAGAACCTGCAGGGAAGCAAGGTGGCTTCAGGGTGCAGTGCTGGTCATTACAGCCCTCAGGGTTATTCTGTGTGATGAACCTGCCTGAGGTTGCCTTTAAGGGGGCAGTATGATAATGCTATGGATGTGAATGTAAACAA
This sequence comes from Dryoscopus gambensis, assembly GCA_013389985.1. NCBI lineage: Eukaryota > Metazoa > Chordata > Aves > Passeriformes > Malaconotidae > Dryoscopus > Dryoscopus gambensis. Next base: position 110,804 of record WEIT01036961.1, on the reverse strand, counting down.
AATCTCAGGCCCAGTTCGTTGAGGCGTTACCAGCAGAGAGAAGAGATACCTGTGCCATTATAGGAGGATCTTGTGAGAAAACAGCTGGAGTACTTTGTGTACAACCATGCTCAAGAAAGACATGTTAACATCAGGAGGGAGAGAAAAAAAAAGGTTACCAAAGTAAATGGGTAATTATGTTCAGCTTATATTCCAAAAGGAGACTTACTTGGTTTGGTAAGTGAAGGGAGAGCATGATGCAAGTATATCAGGCTGATGGACACACTGAGGAGTGAACTGCTGAAATTAATGCACAAACTTAGTACAAGGGCAGAAATAATATGTTTTGGAAATAAGATTTTTCATCCAGTGGGTTAGTGCAGGTCTAATAGCTCTTCCTGACAGAAAGCACAGCAGATGTCTACATGTTTAAGACAGATATTGCTTGCCTGAAATTATGTGATGGGAGTGCCAAGGGTGGGAGTAGTCTTTTGCAGCCCTGTCTATCTGTTGGCATACCTTCTTAGAGAGAAGCCATCAGAGCAACTTTATTTAAGGCTGTTTTGTGAAAGTAATACCCGAAGAAGAGATGACTGGAAAGATTATGCTTACTCCTGCTGCCTAGTTTCAGGTGACATTTTTAAAAAATAATTATTTCTAGTCTATGCTCACTTACCTGCTGACTGAGGATTGCAGGTTGGGCCCGTTTGGGACTAGCAGGAATAATTTATTACTTGTGAAAACTACAACTACTTTAAACCTTGGTTTCATTCCGGAGCTGGGGGCAAAAAAAAAAAAAAAAAAAAAAGAAAACAAAAAAAAAGAAAACAGAAAAGAATAATTCAGTGTCACTATAATGACAGCCGAGGTGATGCTGAGAGCACGCCTCCCCGCTGGCCCTCCTTCATCTTTCCGCTGGCGAGACGTGCCGCCGGGGCAGGGGAAGCAGCAGTCGCTGGCACAGCACGTCCCGCAGGAGCAGGCAGCGGGGCCGGGATCGGAGCCGGGATCGGGGCCGTGCTGCCGCC
>WEIT01036961.1:62477-102329 GCA_013389985.1 Dryoscopus gambensis | reverse complement strand
TGCTCTGGTGTTTTGAGTTGCAGGTTTTATGCAGGTAGAGAGGCTTTGGCTCCTCCCACTGAGTGGAGCATCTCCCCGTGGGATGATGTGATGTTATCAGTCACAAGGAGAGCCTTAAATGGCTCATTCACTCATTCATTCATATCAGAGGTGATATCCTCTTGGAGGAGGATGGGTGGAGGATGAGATAAGGAAGCACTGCCCCATCTGGTTTTAACAATTGACTCATTAACAGAAGGCACCCGCCCTCTTACCCCCTGGAGTTACAAGAGATAAAAAATATCTTCCAACTGGTTTTGACAGATGAAATTAGAATTCACATTTTTGGTTACATATTGCAACCCAAGACACACTCCCTCAACCAATTAGAAAAACATAATCCCTGTGTTTCCACATATGGTATGTTATTGAGGATTAAGAAGGAAATGGTTCGTCACCCATGTTTAGGATAGCATTTTCCAGACTAAATAGAGAGTTGCGACCTCGACAGAAATTCAGTACTTGTTTGATCATGGGATAACAATTCCATATGAAGTAGATTTGAAATTGGAAGGGGTTTGGAACAGTAATTCTAGAAGCAATACATGTTTTAGTTCTGCTTCTGTTCTGAATGATGGCCACAAGCCTCTCAGTGAAGCTGTGGGTGCAGTCCATCATGCGGGGTGTGGGAAGGACATGTCCATGTGGACTATACCTCTGGGAGCCTCACTGCACTTCTGTAATACTCACAGCTAAAACCTGTCTCTCTTGAGATGGCTGAGCTCCCTTCTGTCACTTATGCTTAATCCTCACCAGCACAAAACCTGGACATGAAAACTGCCTGTATTGTGTCAGGAAGGCCATCCTGTTGTGGTAGTGGTTTTTTTCCCCTTTGCAATACCATTTGATGGGGAAAGCCAACCAACACTGACCCGAGGAGTACACTTTAAAGTGTGTAAACCTCAGCATGTGACAGACAGTTTGTAAATCAAGGTCTTAAATTCCTCCCTTGTGACAGGCAGGGAAGATATGTATATAGTATGTCTAGCAGGGCTGGGTTGTGGTCTGATGAGGGCCTGTGCTTGCTGAGCAGCCTTAATAGTGATTTTTTTATTTGAATAAAGGCACGGTTTTATGCGCCAACAACAATCTTCATTGACGAGATAGATTCCATCTGCAGCCGCAGAGGCACATCTGACGAACACGAGGCCAGTCGCAGAGTCAAGTCAGAGCTGCTCGTGCAAATGGATGGTAACAAGGGCTTAGATCTGGCTTTGGGGCTGGTGTGCTGTTTCTTTACAGGTGGGAATGTAAGAACTTGAGCCATCTGGAAAACCTGGCTTTATGGATAGGGGAAAAATGAGGCAGAACTTGAGATTAGTGTATTTTTTGAGTGTTCAACGACGGATAATTGAAAAGGGTGTTCTGCTTTATTTTTTCTAAAATAGCTATTTTTAGGGTGACTTGAAAACCCACATTAAAAAGACACAGACTGCAGGAGAAGCAGATAATGGAGATTTGTGCAGTTTAATGCAGGTATTTAATTTGTATTCAGTTTAAACAAAATTCTGCCTTTTGCTAGAGTCTCCCAGCTGTGGAACCCCATTGTGAGATCTACTTTTGCTGTATTCTATGGTGACAGCTAATATTACCCTTTTAAAGCAGATGTAGTACCTGTTTTGTGCAGGTGCGCATGATGAGCATGACCATCTGAGAAGTATTATATGGTGTAGAGGTTTGATAACCACCTTTATATTGCAGCTATTATAAACTGCTGTATAAACTACTGTATATAAACTGCTATTTAAAATGTTCTCAGATTTGCAGATTCATTGTGGTAAGCTCAGGACAGGAATCCTTTTGATCCAAAATGTAAATTTCTTTGCAGTTCTCGCTTGGTAAACTGAGTGACTCCTATTTCTTCTATGACCAGACTCGACAGAAATAGCAGTCAGTGGACTAGTAGGGCTACACTCACATATGGCTGTGTTATTTGCACTGTCAAAGAAAGCCCTCCTCTGACTCAGCAAAAGAATGAACTGTCCTTCTGTCTGTGATAATGATGGTCTTGTGACACCTAGCTATGGGAAGTTTGGCAAGGAACACAGGACTGTAGAGAGCTGTTGCTTAGCTTTGTCCAGGCTATGTTTGTCTGTGCACTCTTTCTCAGCAAGCATCTCAATCAATAAGAGCTCTGGAGTAAAATTGCTCTGAACTGTTGTGCTTGCAGGGGTAGGTGGTGCCCTGGAAAATGATGACCCTTCCAAGATGGTTATGGTATTATCTGCTACAAATTTTCCCTGGGATATTGACGAAGCTCTCCGACGGAGACTGGAGAAGAGGATTTATATACCTTTGCCCACAGGTATGTTTGATAAGACCATTTTCCTTTCCTCTCTTTACAAGATGAGTTTAGGATTACTGCAGGACTTTTGCGTTTGTGAGGAATCCTGATGGTTTTGTGATGAGCATTGTAATTCAGGGGTTAATCATTTGTCTGGGTTGCTTTATTTTTAAAGAGAGTGAGAGAAAGAGAAATATTGCTTGCTTGGGGGATTAAAAACAAAGAGCTGTGGCATTTCATTGCAAGCCACTGATGGGTTCTTATATTTTGAAAGAAAGTTAGTTTTAATGAGCCTGGAATTATTTTAAATGTTTAACAGTCAGTCCTTGAGTGATCATCAAAGGCAGCCTTTGGACACGTTCACAAATATTGCAAATGCACTCTGTGCCCTTGCAGACAAATGCAAAGAAGTGGATCCATGAATTTTCACTTACAGGCTTAGTTCATTGCAAATCACTGCTTGCTTGCCTTTATTACTGTGCTTCCAGTCACTCAGAATGCAGCAGGCTGATTGCTTTCCTGCCCTAAGACATCTCAGCTTGCATTGTCTTTCCTAGCTGTCATTCACCTGTCCTATTAATTTTGAGATTCCTATCACTTGAAGTTTGCATAGGTTCGTTTCTTCGTGGTACAGTGGATGCCTCATCTCCCTGCATGAGCACTCAAGATAACAAGATGCATGTCCGTGGTGACAGCAGTTGTGATTGAGTTTAGCAGGTCTAAGGACACTTAAGAGTTCTACAGCTTGTCTTTGCAGCTTACAGGCAGTAACAGCTCCTAACAGGATGCCTGTCTTTACGAACAATTAGTTTAAAATCCTATCAGCTCTTCCTCTTGTTTCTAATTAAACCAGATTGTTTTTTAACACACTGTATTACACCCTGGACAACAAAGGAGATGTGATCTGGTGTTATCTCCAATCTTGGGTTCTGTTGTATCTATTCTGCAAGTAAGAATGTTGTGCTATTCTGGGCAAGTCTGAGTGATGCATTTGTAACTGTGCTGTGTGATTTGATGTAGTCAGGCATTTTAACTGAGTAAGTGCTCTGATAGCATATATACACCTGTATATTGTAGAATTTGATGCAAGCATATATTCTATAGTGTTTGATTTTCAAAGTGCTGCACAGACTTGCTTAGCCCCACAGCAACAATTAGAAGAATGTTCTCTGATGCAGGATACTCTCTGCAGGTATGTTGTGTGTACATTGTGCTCTCTAAATAATAAATCCCCATTTTATAGCTAGTGCCAGTTGTGTGTAATGGATAACTCTGTGCTCTTGACAGTTCTGCAAAGCACACAAAACCTGCAGCTTTAGATGAGCTTTCTATTTTCTTTTGTGTTTCTCCTTCCCCAAAAGTTAAAAAAAAAAAAATTAGGGACACCAATAAATAAAACATAAGTGTTTTATTGGACATTTCTTTAAGACTTTTAGCCTTTCCTACTGCTACTTCTTCTGCTGTGGTTGTCCTTTTTTATAGGTCATAAAAATTGATCACTTGGGGGATAAAGATGCTGAGCTGGTGTATTTTTTCTGTACAGTGAAAGCCAGGAATGCAGTCATCCTCTCCTTTACCAGCCTTGTGCAGAGTAACACAGAGGCCTAAGCTGTCAAATGTGAATTCCCTCTTATAAGCTTAGGCTGCTTAACATATGTACCCAAAAGCACATATGTACATACCCTCTGCAAGAGAAATGGTTAATTGACTGCCTAAGTGCTCATTTACACAGCTGGTTATCACTGTGTGTGTACTGCATCTGGGTAGGAAAGTGGGATACTGGGATATTTGTATCATAAATATATTAATATATGTTTATTGTATTAATGTGTCTGTTTTCTATCAGGCTTCAGCCAATTTCTTGCATCCCAACTGAATAAACTGCTTAAACATATGCTTAAAGTTCAGCCTGTTGTTAAGGGGTTTGTGCTGTCTGAAGCTCTTTTAATAGAATCCTTATTGTAGTTCTAATGAAACTGAATGAATAATATGCAGTCAAACCCTTGAAGAGAGAGTGGATCCAAACGGATGTGAGAAGAAACAGACATTTGTAGGACTGTGCTCTTGTGCCCTTGGGTAATACGTGACCAAATGCTTTATCACCTGAGACATAACAGACATTTTAAATGACAGATCAGTTTGACAAATATCTCTTGACCATGCTGTTTTAATACACTGCATTTAACCAAATTTTTTACTGTATTTGATTGCACACTTCACTATGACTTGTTCTCTCTCTTTTCTTATATTGAACTCTTTTGTTCATACTTTTCACTGAAAAATCTAAGTTGTGTTTGTATCTTTTTTTAATGAACTCTTGCAAGTCTTCAAACGAATATTTTTATGTTCTAGCAAAAGGCAGAGCAGAACTACTTAAGATTAATCTTCGGGAAGTAGAACTAGATCCTGATATCAGCCTTGAAGAAATTGCTGAGAAGATTGAAGGCTATTCTGGTGCTGACATCACTAATGTTTGCAGGTATCTCATTGCGCTTAATTTGCAAATAGAACTGCATGGAAAGTCATCATTTGCATTATCTAATAAAAGGCAATACCCACTACAGCTGAAGCCATGCTCACAGTGTCTGTGTTTGAGGCCCAAATCTATGTACTGTATTCATGTATTACTGCCATGTGGAGTGGTCTGAAGACCGTGGAGTCTTTCTGTGAGATGTGGTTTCCTTGGATCTGAAGTGAAAAAAATTATCTGAGCAAATCTCATGTTACAAGCAGCTGCATTTACTGTATTTGTCTGCATTTGTTAATGTAGTGCAAAGCAGATTGTTATTTTTTTAAATCCCATTAGTTTAAGAGCTAGAATTCTGAAATCCAAAAAATTCCTTTCATAGAATACTTCTTTGGGACTTCTATATGCTGGAAGTTTGGACAGCCCCCAGTGCAGCACAGTCTTGATGTCTACCTGAATCTCCTAGGTGAAAGGGGGATATAGATAGTTTATAATATTATTATTTAATTTATTTCCATCCTGTTCCCCCAATTTGTTTCATTTTTGACAAATAAGGCTTTTCTGGTAAAGGATAGGTATTTGAAGAAACTTACCTGAAGGAAGTCTGTGTCCCTTAAGAATCCTGTCAAGAGAAACTGATCTGTAAGAGCATGGCTTGGGAATTCTTTTTTTTTTTCTCCCCCTGCTGCTTTTCTGAAAATGTGAAGTCCCTCTATGGATTTGAAAACTCGGTGTGTGTCATATAGTAGTGAAATTACCTGTTCTCCCTAAGGCTTGTGTTATCCCTTGCTGGGAAAAACCTGGGGAAAGAGAAAATGTAATTTCAGACTGCCTGTGGGCCACGGTGTGAGAAAATGAGCAGTGTTCTTCATGCCAGTGGGCCAGGCTGGCAGGATCTGAGCTGGGGAGGAGTTGTGGAGCAGGCAGAGCATGAGGAGCCACAGGCACGGATGGCCTCAGCACTCACACATCATCTCACATGGGATGCTGTGTCTGATGCCTTCTGCTCTGCCCTTCACAGATCCAGTTGCTATGGACAAGCAGGCAGCCAAGCTGGGCTGCACTCTGAGCACTTGCTGATTTTCCTTTGGGGCTACGCTGCAGGGAGGAAGTTGAAGTCTAAGAGGAATGGGGTGTAAAAATCCAGACTACTTTTTAAAAAAAAGTCTTTGACTGCAGTTCGTCTCCCACCCTGCCCTTTCCTGCTCTAAAGTTGTGAAATTTCATCTCCATGAATCATTGTAAAAGGTTTTCAGTTTTATAGTTTTAATTATCTCAGCACATTTACCATATGCTTAAATGGGTTTTGGTGCCAATGGATTCTTTATGTTGAATTAATGTAGTGATCTGGGAACATGGAAGCTACGAAAGATGTGAACTGCATCTTCTATGGTAAATAAATGCTCTCTTAAGTGTTCCTGCCAGTGGTTTCTAGCAAGGGTATACAATCAAAATTCATAGGTTTGCAGCACATTCTGCTAGCAATTAGCTCCCATGCGTTGTCCTGTATTTCCAGGGATGCATCTTTAATGGCAATGAGAAGACGTATTAATGGCTTAACTCCAGAAGAGATTCGTGCACTTTCTAAAGAAGAGCTTCAGATGCCGGTTACCAAGGGGGACTTTGAGCTGGCTCTGAAGAAAATCTCCAAATCTGTTTCTGCTGCAGACCTGGAGAAGTATGAAAAATGGATGGCGGAGTTTGGATCTGCTTAATCTCAATGACAGCTTTCCTTTGCTGGAGTTTTATGGTTTTTGTTGTTCTCACTTACAAAATGAGTTAGAAATCTTTTTAAAGGTTTAATAAAAGGTCTGCCTCTGCCCTCATCCCACCCCTTTTTGGTGACAGGATCTTTTAAGCGATTTGCCTTTAAAGGGAATTAACACAATAATGAGCTGATATTGTAAAAGATATTTTATCTCGGAAATAGAATAATAGGACAAACAGGAAGGGAAAAATCATACTTCTGAGGGTAGTCTTTTTATTTTTCAAATGAAGAGCAGTGATACTTAACTTCCTCCTAGTCATTTTTCATGGCTGGAGTCAATAAATCAGCTGGGGGATGTGACTCCAGAGGAACAAACAAGGGCTTGCTGTACCCCCTGCTCTTAAGTGCTGCTTCTGCCTCCCTTGAATGTGGCCTCCAAGTTACTATTCTTTCTCTCTGTGCTCAGATATTCAGAGCAAAGCCTGTGGATTAATTTGCATTACACAGAGGAAATGAGAATCAGTTTTCCATCAAGACATGGGCCTGACTCTCCTCTCATGTACATTTGGAATTGATGTCACTTCAGGCTGTTATCAGTGTTACCTGCAATGACTTCTGATGGAAATGAGAAGAATAAGGCATGGATTGTTCTCGGTCCGGTTTATGCTTGTTCTCTGAACATAGTTTGAACCTGTTTGACCAGTAGGCACTTTGACTTAGGTTATAACTCGCACTTTTATGCTTATATATCATCCTGTGCTTTGTCTCTGCTATCTAAATGTAATTGTTATAACTATTATTATTTTAGTACTAAGAGTTCAGTACAGTAAAGACACTAATATCAAGTCTGTATTTAAAACACAAGACAGTGCTTAAAAAAGTGGCTCTGAACTTCCACTTCTGATTAGGTATGAACTTTTTCCTAGTGTTACTAGGCAATGGGACTTGTACCTGTTCATGTTGTAGAACTGTTCATGCTTAATTTTTTTTTTTGGTGCAGATTTCTTAAAAATGTATGATTATTACTGGTTTAGTAATATTTAGAAAATAATCTGTATGATCTTATTTATGTTCTTAACTGTTTCTTCCCTTCCCTCATACAAGTGCAGTGATGAGAAGGGTTGAGTTCTAAACTCTAACATGAGAAATTCTCTCTAGACTATACCTGTCGCACTGACTGTATGAGCTCTTCGCAGACTCAGCCTGTGAGTCTGGCATATGAAGGTTTCCTGTGGTAGGAATGTGAAGGAGTGGTCAAACGACAAGATTTACAGAGAAATATGGGAGCTCTCAAGTTTTTGGTGATATTATGATCTAGACCTTAAGTGTCTTGGTGGATGTGAATTGCCGTGCAGCTTGGTGGGTATTCAACCCTTCAGCTCGCTGCTGAGACTCCTAGTGGCACAGACAGATGTGGTGACCTGGAGTAAGAAACACAGCACATGCTCTGGAATGGGAGTATATCCTTATTTGCTCCTTTCTGTTAGTTCTTGGAATTTCCAAATAATGTCAGTAATTCAGCACACTGGTCCCTTGGGCCATGACATGTTAGCCGCTAAGGCAAAAACCTTACATCACATACTTACCTTGCTCAGGGAAGTGGTAAAATCACCATCCCTGGAAGTGTTTAAAAAATCTATAGATGTGGCACCTGGGGACATGGTTTAGTAGTGAACATGTCACCGCTGGGTTAATGGTCAGATTTGATGATCTGAGAGGTCTTTTCCAACCCTAATGATTCTATGATTCCTCCTGGGGAATAACTGGACCTTTACAGAGAGAAATCTCTGACAATATTGCAATGGACTGTAATTTCTTACTTATTGAAGCTGTAGGCTGCCGCAGTCGTTCTTTGTTTGTTCGTTTTACTGCAGTAGAGGTTAGTAAAGGTACACAAATCTTTTGTGGCCAAAGCCAGATTAGCACTACGGGTCTCTCACTAAAGAGGCCATTGCTGCCCAAGGAGCTTAATCTACACAACCAAGATGTAGAAGGGAGTTGACATGAATGCCAGTAGCAGCCCTACTCAGCTGCCCAAGAGCAGTGCTGGGATTCATCAGTTGCTGCTTAGTAGGGTCTAAGTACCAGTTTGCTCAGTTTCACATTGCAAGCAGCAGTGACCTTCCTACTGATGAAAGCACAACACTTGGTGAAAATGTCAGTCCTTAGCTCTTTGATGAACCTTCTACCTTAAGGCATTAAACTTCCCTCTCGGCTGTTAGGCAAAATTCACTGTACTGAGCATTCCCTTTAGTAGGAATTATTCAGGTGCTGCAGTCTTTCTCTGTAAAGGTCATGGTTTCTACCCCAGAAATGCTTTTACTGTACAGGTCCATTCATCCTTTACAGCTGCAGAACAGAAAAGTGGAAGTTTTCAGGCAGTAGATGTTTTTGATGGTTGTGCCCCAGCATTACTGCTGTGACTGGGGCTCTGCTAGATCAGGCATCCCAGAAAACTGAGACCATCCCTTCCCTGCTGAGACCTTTCAGGAAAGGGAGCTGTCCTTGTGTGTTGACCCTTTCATCTTTACCAAGTCATGCTGGCACACTCACCTAGGTGGGCTTGGAGACTGGGTTATTAACTCCGGGGGAGCCAGCGTTGAGTGCAGCTAGGAGCAACCCAGGAAGGGAGGGCAGCCAACCGTGGCAGCAGCTCAAGGCCCAAAGGATGAGCTTACTGCTCAAAGTAAGACCAGTTCATGTCCCACTGGTGGAAACCGTTGTGTGAGGGTACTGGATTCCTTGGAGAACAATTTGCAAGCATGTCACCGCCTGCTGCGGCACTGTGTTCAGTCTGCGCCTCTGTGTGTGGAGATCATCCACACTCATGGGGGTACACGCACACAATAGGTGGTCTTCAGTAGCTGTACCTAGATTACATTAAAAATATGTTTTAAAGCTGTGTTTACATGTTTTCTAAACATCTGTGAAGGCCCTCTTGGGTGGCACTGTTAATTTTTGTACAATACGCAGTCTGGTTGTATGAAGTAATAAATGTGTGTGTAGAATCTGTCCGTCTCGCTCGAGTGGGGCTGTGAGTGCTTTCCTGTTAACTGCTTCCAAAGGCTGCCATACAATGGAGATCTCTTCAGCGTGGTGCTTTTGGACTCACCAAAGGCCTGGATGGAGAGCAGTTAAAGCAGAGTCTGCAGCTTTGGGTAAAGCTGTCAGCAATGCTTTCTGTCTAAATTGGCCTTTGGTTGCCACAAGCTATAAAATGGGAGAACACTCCAATGCCCAGCACATGGAAGGAGGGTGGGGGATAGGAGAGGGGAGGCCCCAGCAGATGTTCAGTGTTAGCACCTGGTTCAGACCTCACAGAGCCAGGCAGCCTTTTTTATTACTTGCCCCTGGGCTGGAAGTATAATCAGGCTCCAGAGAAGCTGTATAATCAGCTGCCTGCTAACCAGGAGACTTTCAAGAGCAAAACTTCTATTAGGAAGGAGCTTTCAAACTTGGAAAGAGACTCCATGTCTCCTGGGACTGAGTTGATTATTTGAATTTTCTCACTAACTTCCTTATGAAAGAATGGAGTTTCCAGTGTTTCATAATGCCTCAAACATGAAAGAGCGAGCAAGGGAAATGCTGATCAGGGGATTTCAGGAGAGGTCAAATCTTTGCATAGAAAGTTCAGCTCACCCCAGTTTAAAAGAGATTGAAATAGCAAAGGTGCACTGACTTGTTCTGATCATGGGAAAGATGAAAGAGCTTGTGTGCTGTAAAGAAGTCCTCCATCAAATGAGCAAAGACTTCATGGTACAATCCAGGCATGAGGAGCTAGAAGGAGACAAAGAAATAGTGATATTTTTTTTTGTCTGTTACTGGAAGAAGCCACCCTGATTGTGTATTGAGGTGTTTTTTCAGAGCTGTAGTGACAGATAAGTACGTGATGAACATGCAGGTGACTCTGTGCTGGCGGGGAGCAGGCAGGGAGCCTGGGAGTGCTAAAGCTATGTGCTGGTGTAAAGTGGGTGTCAGTACTATGGCAGCAGCCGAGCCCCCTCTGTGTGAGCTGCCCACCAGGCAGCACTGTGGTGCAGAGTGGAGCCGAGATGGACAGGAGTAATCTCAGTAGTGCTCTGATGGAATAAAGCAGACTGCATAAAGCCACCCATGCTGGTGATGGCAAAGGCAGGGGGATGGTGCAGTTCAGAGAATGTCTCACATGGTCATTTCCCTGCTCCCGTTAGGGGTTTCACTAAAGCGCTGTGCGAAAGCTTGACCGTCACTGCCAGTCCCTGAGTCACCTGTGCTCAGAGCCCAGCTGCAGCACCCGCCACAGCTAATGGAGCTGCAGCAGTGAGTGGTATTCCTGCATCCCAAAACACAGGGACATTTGACCCTCTCTGCCTTCTGAGCCTGCCTGGTTTTGTGTGCTGGTTGTGACCTGTTCTTGTGACCCACTTACCACATACATGGTGCTTCAGTACCTCTAAGAGAGGAGTTTCTTTTGTGCAGTACAGAGCTGTCTTTTGATCAGCTAAAGTGCCATGCTTCTACACTTGTCTGCATGTAGGTGTCTTGGAAACATTCAGGCAATTTTCCTCTTCTTTAGAAGGCCCCAACTAGCATTAAAAGAGATGGGATGAAATGTCTTGGCTAGCCTGGTTGTCCAATGAACGAAAACTTAAACTCAGCAGCCAAGGAGGTGCCACAAGGAAAGTTCTGGCTTTGTTATGAAGAGGCAAAGTGTGGGGATGTCCCCATTCCTACTGCACAGGCAGAGTTGGGGTTGTATTGTGTCCAAGCTCCGTTTCCTGGTTTTTGTATATTTGTGATTTCTTTACTGCAGTAGGAGCAGTTTTGTCAAGAGTTCAGAGGAAGCCGTGGGGTATTTGTTCAGTGTCCGGGTTAGGATTTTGGAGATACCATGATCTGGTTGGTACATGAAGCAGCTGAACGCATTGCCAGGATCCTTACTTTTGGAGAAACTCATCATACATCCTGCCTGACTCACTGGCTGTACAGTAAGCAGGGTAGCTTTGTGCAAAACCACTTAAATATAATATTTAGGATATTTGACAGAGAGAGAAATTCTTACTCCCAGTTTGCAACTGTGTTGCTCTCATTTGTAAGCAGCTCCTTGCATATGTTGTTTAACTGAGGTAAAAGAAAATGTCTCAGAATTGAGAGTTTTTTGAACTTGACTTTGGAGAGCAAGAAAGGTAGAAAAATATTAGCCTAGAGAAAAATACAAGAGTACTCAAGACACTGAGAGCTGCAATTTCTTCTTTTTGTGGCTTTCTTTTTTGTCTAGCAGTTGCACTGCTGGGCTGTGCTTTCTGTTTCCAATTTATTTTGAAATAATTACCATTGTTTATCTGCCTCTCAGCCAGCCTTTGCAGATGATTTGGTTCCACAGAGCCCTCTTTTGCTTGGCGGTGGGTGTTCTGGCACAGCGTGCTGTGTGACATCTGACTGAACGGGCTGGTGGCATGAGATCTTCCCTGTGAAGGAAAGGTCACCCAAATGGTGAAGGTGAGAGGAACTGCGCTGAATACCAATCGCACTGGCAGGAACAGAAACCATGGCAACTCTGCACAGGGTTTATAAATACAATGAGGAAGAAAAAGGGAATACCCTCAAGGAGATGCTGACAACACTGCAATATGCATATTGATAAAAGTGTGGGTCTCTGCGTCTTCACCAGTGAGGAGAACGTATGTAAGAGGGTGGAAATGGCACAAAGGGAGCCAGTTGCAGGCACTGCCAACAGATTTCATCACCCAGCCTTGCTGCTTTAAAACACGCCAATGTCCAGGGGCCAATTTGTTACTGCTGCTACAAAAGCTACCTTTTAGATAATCAAATTGGACTTCCTAAAAGCTTGCTGCCCATCTTGAAATGTCTTCAAACATTGGCATGTGGTGGGACTGGAGTTGTGTTTGGAGGGCGAGAAGAATAAGGCAATGTTAATAGCGGTGTGTTTCTGTAGGGTCCTGGGGCTTTGTTGTGCTGGGTACTATTTGGGTGTGCAAGAAGAGATGCTCCAAATGCTTATGGGGAGTTGAGATGGTAGAAGGATGGGGAGGGAGGTGGAAGGTCCTGGGATCAGTGGAGGAGACAAAACTGTCCCTCTGACTCCCAGTTCTAACCCTAAAGCAGACAGCAGGATATTTCAGTTGCTTTTGATTTGCAACCCGCTAGCATTTTTTATACTGAGGCCAAAGACCTCTGTATTGTGAATTAAATAGAGCAAGTTTGTTTTTCTTTAATAGAGCAAGTTTCTTTCTCTTAAATACCTTTTGCAGACCTTTAATAGATGCTCCTGTGAGCTACAGATAATGGTCTGAAAAGAACTGGCCCATGTCATCCTAAGCTTGCCTGAATTTCTTATGGAAGAGAGCCTATAATGGATGGTGTTGATTTTATTTTCTACTTGTTCGTTTTCTCAGAAAGATGAAGCTCAGTGAATGTGAGGTGCTTCTGGGGAGTTTATTTACAGTGTGTTTTTTTCTGTGCAGATTAGCATTTCATCAACATACGGCACAGCCATTTAAAATAAATATTTGACTTTCCTTAAATCATGCTTGTGTAGAAAGGTCCCTGAGTATGCATATCTATGCCTCTGTTGTATCTCATTAGACATTTCTACCATGGTGCTGGGGGACCAGACTCCTTCCCTCTCGCCGAGGAGCCAAGATCCGTGGTGCCTGTGCCCTTCCCCTGCCTGAGGGATCTGCGTGCCTCAGCTCAGGGGGAACGAGGCAGGCAATCAGCCCCTTCCCTGTGGAGCTGCCGGCCACACACCGGTGGCACTGCCAGGGCAGCCTCCCCCTCTAGACCCTGGGAATTCAGATTTATTTAAACTGGGAACTGCCCAGCTTAAGCAAAGGCTTGGCACTCTGTCCAGGCTCCCTTCCTTCACACGCCAAGGCAGCTGTCCTTTTGCAAAACACAACCCCGAGTGAAGCCTGTGGGAGCAAATGCGAGCAAAAGGCTGGGGAGGAGCTCAGGCGGTGTTGGGGGAGGATGGGATGCTGGGCTGCAGCCCTGTGTGCCCACCCAGTCGGGCAAAGGAAATCGAGGAGAGGGAACAGCATTCCCTCAGGCATGCAGTATAGATGTGGATGGGAGAAGAGCAGGAAACTTATTTTAAAACAAAGGAACAAATGACAAACTAATCAGTTTTAAGATGGAGTGGAGCCTGTAACCCAGGAGGCCTTTTCCATCTCTTTGGCATATCCAGATGTTTTGTGTTCTCACAGATGATTTGGAACTCGTTTCCCATCTTAGTTCTCACTTGATTTGTATCCATCTGATCTTGTGCTAAATAGCGCTGTCTAGCAAATGTTTCTTACTCCCTGATACTTACCGTACATCCCTGAATGCATTCATAGAATCACCATATAAAGCAACACCTTTTGCTTTGTTGTACTGTGTAAGCTCCTTCAGACTCTTGTATAAGCTGGATCCTCCTCAGCACCCTTCCTTTCTGACCAAGCCTGTTGTTATTTAACACAGATCACCAGAAGTGTACGTGGTGGGTCCATAAGCCACGCACAGTAAGTTACAGTAAGGCAAAGAAAAAAAGAAAAAAGAAATTGCTGTCATGGTACATTCCTGTAATCAAGCAAATAAACCAAGTATTTGGTTTTTTGACCTGCAGGAGGGCAGAAGATTTGGGTATATTATTATTGCACAGCAAACAGGCCTCATTAGATAATAACTGAGACATTCGTAGGCAGTGGGATACACAGGGAAGTGGTGGAAGATGCAGGAGCTCTCCAGACAGAGGCAAGAGACAAGATGTGGGTATTCTGTTTGCAGGGGATGCAGTTATGTGCACGCACATGGCTGGAGACCGCAGCATTTTTGTGGATTTTTGGATGCTGCCCAGGCAAAGGGGAAGAAAAGATTTGGGACCAGCTAAAACACTCCAGGGGTAGCATAGCCACCAGTAACCAGGGATGAGTGTGAGTGTGGAGGGACAGGACGGATAGCAACTGCCTTCTCCCCGTCTTCTGCCAGTCTCCCTGCCTCTGCCTTTCTCCTGGAGCCCAGGTGCTCACACTCAGGTCCCCACTGCCATGAGTACCCAGTCACTCTGTTCAGGACCCTGCTAGTACAGGATTCTCCAGTGCATGGTCCTTGTTATTGAGCTGTCCAGATGCAAAACCAAACTGCAGCCTCTCAAAGGGAGCTGTTAAACGTTTGGCACCAGAAACCCTATTAGGCAAGAAACGAACCTGCTTAGACTGAGTCTGTTCAAGAGATTCCCTTCGTATCTGGTAGTGGCTCTTACAGCCAAGGTGGGAATAAAGCTATTGCTCTTCTGCTCCTCGGTGATGGGGCTGTTTTGTGGTTTTTCTGTTGTGCTGGTCTGCTGGGACTGTGTGGGTGTGCCAGCATCCCGCAGTGGTTGTGCGTGGACAACCGTAGACCCAGCAGCTCTACTTCTCAGAGACTTCTTCCAACCAGAGGTATTTTATACCATGTTTCAACTCTCAGTCCTTCTGACGGAAGTTGCCTGCAGGCTGCCTGGCCAGTCTTTTCCTCTAATGGTGCAGGGTAGTTTTAAGAAGACAAAAAAATGGTCACACTTGAGAAAAAATGCCTGGCCAGATTTGGTAAAGGACAGGAACAAGGTTGTGTCTGAACCCATCTGACAGACCCCACCACACAGCTTCCCAAATGGGAGTCACACTTACTTGATATGGTGTTGAACATGATCAGGGAAGGACTGTAGGGCAGGATCAGGAAGAGATAGGTGGCAGGAATTCCTTCTGCTGAAGCTAGTCCTGGGACGATGATGCATCTGCCCAAGTGAGGATCCATGGATGCTTTAGGGGTGTGAGTTTGGAATAGACTCGTAGTTTATATGGCTTTGGTGGTTAAATCGGGATTTTCATAGCTGTGAGTTTTGCTAACACTCTTATCAAGGGAGGGGGACAGAGGGTCCCATGAAAAGGGTATTTCTAAGGCCATTGATCTTTCTGCATGCACTGCATCTCTTCAGAGACCTATGTTGTGCAAGATGCTGGACAGGCATGCCGGAATGACAGCCCCAAGAAAATGAGGACACCAGTGAGACAAGCCAAGATGGGCAAAGGAAGAGGCAAGAGCAGTGGTAGGAGATCCATCATGGGTGCAGCCAGGGTGTACTGATAGCTTGTTGCTGTCCCTGATGCTGGTTAGCAGACCTAGAGATGGTGTCCTCCAAGGGCTGAGGTCAAGCAGAGCCTTTGCTGAAGGAAGCTGTGCAGACCGCTGCCAGAGGATGGTTTGCAGTTTGGCTGGGCAGCTCCCAGACCCAGCAGGGGCACTGTGGGGCATGGGCAGCTGGGAGCATGGGCAGCCTGCTCTTTGTGAAGATGAGGTTGGGACCATTTCCATCTGCTCCCAAAGAGAGATGGCGCAACATCTCCTGGCTCAGCTTCCTGAAGGATTTCTGGTCCCACCAGGATTTTCCAGCTGCTGTTGCTACACTGCACTGAGCTGGGCCATTTGTGTCTCCAGTAAGCTCTGCTCTTCAGCTTCAGTTTTAACCTTGAGACAAACTCATTTTTTCCTTAAGAATTGATTTAGCATGCCATGAAACAAATGTTCCAGTATCTCCTCCAGTCTCTCAGGACTCATTGCAAATTTACATTTAAGCCTCGTTTTTTATTTAAGCCTTGGAGTTTTCCATGTAATTTTCCCATACAGAGAGGAATGTGCAGGTATTAAATGAGCAGAACCCACCTGCTCAGCCAGCACAAATCCCTCAGTGTTTTATACACCAAGTACATAGAGTTTATAACCCCTTTGATTTAGGGTTCTTGGGATGTGGTGCTCACACTGGATTGATACATACTGAAATTTCTTAAGGAGCACAGAGGCTGCAGAGCATAAGAGCTCAGCTGGAAGGGATTCAGAGTCCTGCTGAGCTCTGAATTCTTGAAGACCACTTGACTCCTTGGTCCAACAGAAACCTCCCAAATGCAGCCAGTCTGCAGAAATGTGTCCTTTAAGAGAGTAAGAAACTGTCGGGGAAATAAAGGGTTCGAACGGCTTTCAAGATTCATAAGCCCTTTGAGGAAGTTTTAAGAGCTGGAACAGCTCAACAGTTGGTTTACACGCCCAGCAGCTTTCTGTTTGTCCATCTAGTAGCCATAGCTGGGGGCTGGATGCAGCTCCCGGCCTTGGGGCTGGGCTCAGACACACGCCGCTTGCTCAGAGCAGCTTCAGCTTTAAAGCCACTGCAAAGGTTTGTGTACAAAGTGCTGACTGCAAACATCCATCACGAGGAAAACCAAGAGGAATGTGATGCACCAGGCTTGTTTAGAAACCGCAGATGATTTACAAAGTGAGCTTAATTGGAAGTTTCTCTTTGCGGCTTTCTGACGGGTTATTTTTCTGATGCAGACGTGTAGGAGTCTTTTGAAAGGTCCATGTTTACTAAAGAGGAGTTGCATAATTGGGGATATATTTGTGAACAGGATAGGGAAATGACCTGAGCAGGCACAGCAGTGCAGGGAAGGATCTGGGTGTCTCAGGGCATCACCAGCCGGGTGTGAAGGACCAGCATCCTGTTCTCTGGGTGGAAGAAAGATTTTCCTGTCCTTATCCCCTGGGCATCTGTTCCCAGTGCTGGCACTGCGGTTATGAGAACATGGGAGATCTGAGTGCCTCCACAGAAAGGAAGTAAGAAATAGAAGAGGTGAAAAGAAACATAGTCTGTGGAGGAAGGTGCTCAGAATGAGGGTCACTAAGTTTTTAAAAAGAAGATTTTAAGGGAGATTAACTTGACATTTTTCTAAAAAGTCTATTTTTAAATCCAGTTTCAAAAGATCTTTAAAAATCAAAAAAATTTTGAAGAGGAAGAGGATCTACCATTCTTGGTGTCCACTCTGGGGAAGGCAGAGGGAAACAGGCTCAAGTTAACATATGGGATATTTGTGTTAAACACTAAGGGAAAAAATGCAAACATCCCTACAGCAAAAATTGGAAGTGTTGTGGAGACACCATCCCAGTGAGACATGTCTGAACTAAAAATTGTCCCCCACAAACAGCACTGGAGGAGCCATCCTGCCTGTGAGCAGGAGAGTGGACTAAGAGATCGTCTAGACTTAATTCTGGTGAGTTCTGCCACAACTTGGGCTTTACAGCCTTTATCCCCTTCCCCTGTACACCAAAGGCATGAGTTTATAAGCGCTGCTTCATGGAGTTGCTGCTGGCACCCACCAGCAGAGGCAGTGGCAGAAGTTCAGTTTCAGGGGCCTGATGACACTTTTTCACACCAAGCTGGATGGGCATTTCCATACTGGACAGTGTGGAAATACTGGGGCCAGCTGGGGTGCTGGCATTCACCCCCATGCTCCACAGTCCTGAAGGTGTTCACATGGCATCAGCCTCACAGCATTCATCCTCACACCCCAGCTCTCCCTCCCTATATCGCCCCCAGCCTTAAAGTGACCACTTGCCCTGTTTATAGTTTATTAATACTTGAAGGACTGAGTTGCCCCCCTGCCACAAGGATTTTGTCCCAGAACATGATGGGTGACAGGAAAAAAAAGGCATATAAAATAAAATGTGGAATTCTAGTTTTTGTGAAGGTGGATTCTGTCGCCTCCCAAAGTGTATTAGGGCAAACCCACCTCAATTTTCATCCCCTAGGTATCCCTGCCTCTATCCCGACATGTGGAATTAGCACTCAGTCTTGTCTCAAACACCTCAAGAAGTGCAGTATCCATCACTTGCTGGGCAATTTTCCCCAGAAGGTTAATGTCTTCATGGTTAAAAAGTGTACCTGATTTCTAATTCAGCTCGGTGTATTCTCCAGTGCCCATCACTGCCTATCTGTGGGCCTTTCTCAGACTAAAATTTTAGTACCCCTTTAGCATCCCATATTTTTTCTCCGCACACGTACTTATACACATCATCAGATCACTTTTCAGTTTTCTTTCTGACGAGTTTCAGAGGCTGACCTCTAGAAGTCTCTCCCTGGAAGTGATTTTCTTCAGCTCTCAAACCATTTTTTATGTCTCTTTTCTTTACCCGCTCCAATTTTTTGATGTGCTCTTTTAAATATGGCACCTCAGCAGGATGCAGTATTCTAGTGTCAACCTGACCAAGGACATACACAGAGATAAAATCGCCTTCTATTCCACTTCACAGTCCTGTTGCTTATGCACTGAAGGACCAAATTAGCTCATTGTGCTGCAGCAGACAAAAAAAAAAAAAAGATCCCACATTTGAGAACCAGAAGGCCGGATAGTGGTATTAAAAAGAGAAAAATGGAGCCAACATGAAAGCAGAATTACAAACCGGGGCAGGATTAATAGCGCACTGTGATCCTAGCCTGAACACATTAGTTGAAATAAAGTGCTGAGGAAACAGTTTCTTCTAGTTCAGAGCCGATTTGAAGGCAGCGCTGCTGTGAAGGCTCCTGCGTGGTGGGCAGGCTGTGCTCCGGGCACCGCAAAGTGCCAGGGCAGCCCCGGGGAGGGTGAGCGACTCCGGGATCGAACGGCTGCGATTGGAGGCCCGTGCTAAATTGTGCCCCCAGGCTCTCTGAGATGTGTGGCAAGCTCTGATCTTTTCCAGGCTCAGCCCACAGCTGGGTGTGAATAGGTCTGCCCTGCAAACTGCGTGATACCATCGGGGCTCCGCATACAGGAAGGCACCCGCAACCCTTTGTGCTCTCTGTCTGCTGCATTCAAAATCTTTCACAGGCAGGAGGGGTCTTCCTTAGTTCCCATGCCTGGTGATACTTGCTGAATGCAGAGTCACTGTGTCACTTGCAGATACGTTTCCACTACACATCCTCAGCATAAGCCTCATCTTTCTGTATTAGAGACAGTGACCTGACCCCAATTGCTCTAAAACCTCTGAGGGATTCCCGAGGCATCTCAAGAGTAACAGGCCCCGTGCTAGTGGTTAAGGCTCCTGGTCTTTGAAGGCTTTCTGTGAGATAGTTCCTCAGTCTCCTTCTTCCTCATTTCTATACCTGTAAAATGGATTTAACAATCTTGGGGGCCGATAAAATGCTCAGATCCCATCCTAAGTTGTTGTTTTTTTGAGCCGCTGCAAATCCTGTTGCACTGCTTCTGTCCTCAGAACGAGGGTGACGAGGTGTCTCCTTCTCCCTTGCTGACCTGCTAGTTTGGGGTTTTGACCCCTGGTGCCTGGGTGCTTCAGCAACCTGGACACTGAGGGCACGGTCAGTCCTGTGCTTGCTGCATGTGCTTCTTGTTGGACACATGTGGGAGGGTATCCTTTCCCTGGGAGACGGAGCAAAGCCAGGGAGAGGAGCACTGGTCTATAGAGACAGTTGTTGGGGGATTGATGGACTGGAGAGAGACTTGTGTAGGTCTCCAAGATGGCAGGTGCACACTGAGGTACCAGGAGATGGTGAGAGAGCTGAGCTTTATTCAGCTGTGGGAGGAGAAGGCAAAGGAAAGGTTCAGTTTTTGCCTGCAACTACCCTGTGGGAGGTAATACAAAATATGAATCCAGACCTTTACAGGACATACATGGGGAAAGGACGAGAGACAGCACAGGAAATTCTGTGTAGATATAATGCATCAGGTTGGCCCTGTGAGAGTGGTCAAACACTGGCACAGGCTGCCCAGAGGGGTGATGGTGTCTCTATCCTTGGAGTTGTTCAGATTCGTCATGGCCCTGATCAGCTTGCTATAACTGGACCTACTTAGAGCTGGGCTGGTACCTGATGACTTCCAGAGGTCCCTTCCAACCTCAGTTATTCTGTCATTCTCTGACACACTTGAAGTAACCTGCAGGGCAGTGACAGCAAGGAGACAACGGCCATGATCCCTTGAAATGAAGGCTATGCAGATGGCTTATTGGCATAGGAGTAGGATAAAAGTTAATCTTCATGCAGCACCACTTTTATTAAAAAAAGCAGTGTAATCCTGGCCCATGGAGCAGCATTTCACCTTGGACAAGGGCAATGCACAGAGGGGCTGAAGGAGAGCTGTGCTAGTAATGGCTCTTTGACCAGAGATGCCCCAGGTGCCCTACAGGCACTGCTGGGAGCTCTCATAGAGGCAGCAGCTCCAGCACCAAGGCCCTGGAGACAGACCTGGACAGACTTGGGAATTCCATACTTGTGACCTCTTGGCCTGTGATCCTAATTAATGCTCAAGTCATTGGTAGTGATGAAGAGAAGACTAATAAGCATCATTTGGCCAGATGGGGGTGATGTGAAGCTGTGTGGGGTGGGAGTCATGTCACCTCACTTCAGGTCTTGTAGGCAGGACTGGAGCCCAGCTGGCTCCCTTTCATCAGCGGAAGGAGGTGTGCTCCCCTTGGAGGATTCAGCTCATCCTGAGGTGTGTGTCTAAGACTGGTGAGTTGATAGTGTTGATGATGGTATTTGGAGTTTACTGTCTTTATTTGCTACAGAGTGGGAGTCTAATCTGGAGATTAGAGGGGCAACCACCTTAGACTTGGCCAGTGGAAACAACCCATTTTGGGGTTTGATTACAGGTGTACCTTAAGACTCCACAAGGCTCAACACTTCTGGGAAGGGACCAAGTCCCTGTGAGCACCAAGCTCAGCACTGAGGCAATATGTCGCCTTCATGGGATCAGGAATCAGAGTTTTATATGGCTAAAGCTAGAGAGGGAAGTCCAATTTCTGATGCCATGTGCCACTAGCCTGAACTTCTGCTCTTTCAGAGTCAGTTTGTTCATACTGGGGAGCTGAAGAGTTATGCTTCCTGTTGAAAAAAAGTGTTCACCTTTGGTGGAAAAGCAACACCTCAGCTTGATTTGCCCTGGCCAGGCAACCAAAGGCATCCATGTGCGTCATTCTCTCCCCATTCCTTCTTCCATTCTTGGATTCCAGACACCTCCCCAATGCCCCTCACATTTCTGCTAAATGGTATCTGTCATTTTGTTTGCTGACTCTTCCTCTTGCGCTAGCAGTGCCTCCTCCCTCTCCAGGCCCAGCTACCACGTTATGTACTGCAGAGACTGTCTCACAAGACTTCAGAAAAGCATTCCCTGCTATTCAAAGAGAGAAGAGCATATTGCTATTTGATTCTCAAAGGCAACCTGTGTTTTAGTCAAGAAAAAACCTAACCTGGCCTATGAGTGCAGTAAGACTGAGAATAAAGGCAAGAATGCTGAGCTACATCTAAAAAAGATGTGCTCTATCAGCACAAATGTGACAGATACATTTTGTGCCTGTGGAAATCCCAAAAGAACATTTTGAAGGATACCTACAAGTGTCCAGACAAACCACTGTGCAGGAGTAGGCAGTTTCCAGGGAAGGCTCTGCATCCCTCAGGACTCCTAGCAAAGCAGCAGTGCTGGTGACCCTGACACCCAACACAGTTTCACTCATTGTAAACAGCACTAATGGAAAAGCAGATTTGACTTTGTTCCACAGGGCACAACAAAAGAAATGTTACTTACAGAAATTGTTCCACCATTGCAAAGCTCTTCCTGGATTTTAAACGTATGATTATGCACTTTCAGCCCTGTGTAATGTCATGAAGAATTACAATGTTCCATCCCTTGTTCAGTATCTCACGTCTTTGTGAAAAGCCAATCTTTCGGCTTTAGATCCTAGGGAAGGAGCAGTGTCCTCTGCCTATGAGACTGCTTGAGGGAGGACAGATTCATTTAGTTCAGCTACTAGACTGTCTTCACTAAGTTTTCTTATTCTCCCCCTGAATTGCTACTGAACAGCACTTCAGCCCTGGGGCTCCTGCTCCGTACTGATCGCCTGAGATGCAAGCTGCCAGCCAGCTCCATCAGTGGCATGTCCATGGGTCTGCCAGGTGCTGAAGCCACAGGTCACACAGGGACTGCTGATTGCCAGAGCTTGGGAACTGCTCTGGAAGTGGTGTCTTGAAAGCAGAGCCTAATGAAAAACCTCTCTTCTTGCTGCCATAGAAACTGAACAGACTTACTAACTTATTACTTCTCTCATCTCCAGCAACTCAGCACCTGAACTGATTTGACCTATGAAGATATTTGCATTAAGTATCACACAATTGCTGAAGAAATGAAATTGAATGGAAAAACAAGAGAGAAGAAAAATGTCCCAAACATCCTTTGAAAGCTGCTGGGCAAAGGGAGAGTTTTTGAGAAATGGTGGCATTTCTCTGGAATGAGAATCAAGGGAACAGAGAGGCCACGAAGAGACTGTTGGCCAAGAAGAGTTCACTATGGACATGGGAGAAACCCAGCTGGCTGGCTCCAAGCTTTGCTGTGACCCAGCAAGCTGCAGCACCAGGAGAGCTGCAGGCTTCATGGGTATGTTGCTCCTGGACAGCGTTTTCCATCCAGCACCCCATTTCTTCTTCAGATAGCCGTGCCAGCGTGAAGCTGCATTTCCTGGGGAGCAGTGGTTGTTGCTGGAGTCCCATCTCACAAACAGCTCTCACAATGAGATTGCTGGGCTCCAACATTCACTGCAGCTCTTGCAGGATCCTGCAACAGCCGAACTTCCCCTGGGAGAGATTATGAAACAATAAGTTGTTGGTTTATTTGTTTAATGTGGTAGTAAATTAGAGGAACTCTGAATTTAGTTGTGAAGCTCAAAAATCCGGATATTATCCAAGAGCCCTGACATCTTCCCAGTGATATTTTTTGCAACCCCATATCACAGGCTGCTCAAGAGTTGATCTCTTTGCTCCCAACACATCTTTCTCGTAACCAGGGATGATGCTTTGATGCCTGCGGCAAAGCCTTCAGGAATAAACCTTCTCACCATGCCCTGCTGACACCAGACTCCACTTCCCTCTTGTCTCTTCCCACTCCACTGTGACTCTTTGCAGCAGGCACTGCTCAGGGATCAGCCACATGTGGCCCTTTGGAGGCTGGGATGGATAACCTGTCTGTCTGGCAGCATCCCTGAGCACTGCTGCAGCTCAGTGAGCTGATGGCAGCCTGCAGAGCAGCCCAGAGGCTGTGGCTGTGCTGGGCATAGGCAGGGCTCTGGGCATCCTCGTTTGGCCCTTGTAGTTTTCCTGTTTGCCCCTGCTGGGTTTGCCCTGCCATGCCCTGGGTAAGCCCAGCCAGGCAGGCGTGAACTGGATCCAGAGGCTGTTCCCTGATGAAGCAATATCATTTGTTTGGCTGAAGAATCTGCCCCACCTGCTCAGCTGGGTGTCTGCTGCCAACGCAGTGGAAACAGTGTGTGAGTCCCTTTTTTTTTTGCCAGAGACCACAAACCAGAGTGGGGCTGTTGTGGGTGGGACAGCCCAGGCAGGTCAGAATTATCCACAGACACAAAGTGCCTTTGACAGAGTCACGATTTATTGTAGGTGCCATCTTTCTCCCTTGCAGGTACCACCCTGCCTGCCTGCAAGCGCATGGTCAGAAGCAGCAAACCCCACGAGCACCTCGGCCATGTAGCCACTATCTGTGCCCCGTCCCCTCCCCGGGTTCTCACACCAAACTGGGCAGCATCCTGCAGTGTGTGCTGGGGACTCAGCTGTGTTACCCTGGTTCAATATCACAGCTCCTGAACCTGCTCCAAGGAGTTGTTGTTTGGGTTTTTTCCCACTGGTTTTGGGGGTTTTTATTTTTTTTAAATTTTGTTTTATATTTTGTATTTGGTTTTTTAATGTTTATTTTGTATTTTAATCTCATATTGAAATTGTTGGCACCCTCCCACTGAGGGCTGGACATATGTATACCCAAGCAACTCCCACATGGACTCTATTCTGAAGCAAAAGGATTTAATTCTGAATAAATAAGTTTAGGACTAAAACCATTTTTGCTTTACCTATTCAGCCAACTGCTCTGGAATTGTTTCAGAAGAGTTTATTTCAGCCTTTTTTTCCATGAAGGTAGTGGATGCATGTGCAATTTACTGGATAATGATGCTGGCACAATGAAATTATCTCCTCTGGAACATTTGGGTTTTGCACAACTAATTATTCACAAACATGGGGTGTCCCAATGTAGTGTCTCCCAAGAGAGTGCCTCCCAAGCACTAAGTGGTTTACCCAATGCTAAGTGGCTTTATTGTTGTTGGACAGTGACTTGGATCAAACATTAGGGGTTTGGGGCATGGTTTTGGCATAGCAGTAGCACTTAATAAAGAGGAAACAGATGATGGTTCTTTTCCTCTGTTAGTTTTGGCATGGGTCAGTCTTTCTCACAAAATAACCTCTTAAATTAAGCTAATGAGGTTTCAGACTAGACAGGCCCTCACGGCGTGGAGTGGAGGGGAGGAAGAAGGTGTATCCTGTTGGCTATGCTCAACTGTGGAGAGAGATGCATACCAAACAGCCCCTCAAATGCACCCAAATTATATCCAGAATAAGTCCAAGTTGTCCCAGCCAAGGTGCAGCCACGGCATTTTCCCCAAAACTCCTGCATTGGGATGATCATGTGGGAAAGGTTGTGGATGCTCTGCTGCCTTAGGGCAGAAATCCTACAGGGGACTCAAAGGCAAGTGGGGAATTCCCCAGGAGGGGATGGGAGGTGACCTCTGGGCGAATGCTACCCAAACACACATCTCTTCATCTCTGGGCAAGCATCTGGCATCAACCCACTGAGGGGAAGTGCTGGGGCGTCCCCTGGAAGGATTTGGAAGAATCATGCTCAGCATGGATGAGCCATGGTGGGACACTGAGGTCTAGTCCCATGGAATGCTGCCTACCATGCTCACGATGCTAACAGGGATGTAGCTAGAGAATATCCAGCTGACAGGATATGTGAAGGAATATTCCAAATTTCTGTCCAGTGTAGGTGCATTTTGACTTGTTCCTGTGAAAACCACGATAAGTGCTAGTGATCCTATGATTCCACATGCAATTTTTGTCTCAGAAAGCACTACTGACTGCTGCCTTCTCAGCAGCACACTGGTCCAGAGGGTGCCAGGGGATGGGCGCTGGAAGGAGCTGAGGCTCCAAGTGTGTTAATTAATTTATGGCAAATAATTTAGGGAAATGGGGGAGATAGCACCAGACAAGTGATGGTGCCAACAAACTTTACCCATTTGTCTGCCCTACCTCACCAGCAGATCTTTTTCTCTGAGTGCTTGGGAAGGCCTGAGTTCAAGCTGCCCCATTCAAGGTGTCCCCACAGCATCGGCTGCACCTCACGCTTATTTAAAAGCAATCCAGACAGACGCCCAAAGTGCTCAAGCAAAATCCTGCAGTATGCATAACAAAACTCAGGAGCTGTTTTGTTCTACACCCACCAGTTTTGTAGCCAAGTAAATAGCTCCAGGGCACCAGTGACTTCAACACTGCTTTTTCGTGGCTGAAAAGTGATTCTATTTATTGAACATTTGTTTTACACTTGAGAGCTAAAATCTTCCTTTTCCCACCTCCTGCTGGAGATGCAGGCACCTCCGGCATCTAACCAGGAGCGAGCTGCTTCTCTGTGGGAGAAGAGCTCGATGACTCATGGAGATCTGCTCTTTGCTCAGCCTGTAGGCTGTGATGTCCATGCAGAAGCAGCTTGGTTCCTGTGGAGTAGAGTCCCTCTAAAACTGCAAAGGTCTTTGATTCGGGGCCCTGTGGCTAATGCATGAACTGAAAAGCTCAAGGACAGTGAAATAAAAATGTGCGATGGATGGCACCAGTGGGCAGGTACTCAGGCTTGGTGGCTGTGCCATGGCCAAGGGAGCATCACTGGCTACCTGGGTTTTGCTTCAAGGATGTGTAGCGAGTCCCCAAGAGGATCCAGAGCTCCCCCAGCCTCAGGGATGGGATTACAACATTTCACCCCTTCAGGGCTTGTTCTGCCAGGGAGGACTCCTGCTTGCCTTCCTGGTTTACTTTCTGAGTAAGTACCCTGTGTGTGATACCGTGTGTGAGATGTCCTGGCAGCACTGCTCAGCAGAAGCCAACCCATGCTACCATCCCCAGAAATCCTGGCCCCAGAACTTGAGGCAAGGGGCACAAACAGAAACAGGAAGCTCTGTCTGAACATCAGGAAACGCTTTTGCACCATGGGGGCTACCAAGCACTGGCATTGATTGTCCTGAGACTTGTAGAATCTGTATTTCTGATAAGAATTAGTTTGAAAATAGTCAATTTAGTTACGACACTCTACACACGAGAAGCGCCTTGATTTCTCAAGTTAGTCCAGAATACACAAGGTAATGAAATATTACATTACAATATCTGCATTTCATTTTAAACCACAAAAAGTTAAACAGTTTAAAATACTATAAGAGAAAATGAGAACAAGCTGAAGTGGAAAAAGAAATCAGAATGCAACTTGTTATACTTTCATTGCTAAAATGTCCCAGACCATCCTGTAATATAGTCTAAGCTAGGCATCACTTTGTTCTGAAAGCATAATGTTTTAACAACATTATTATGCTGGTAAAAAATAATTACAGCTACAGTAGTGATTTGCACTGTAAAATTTTGGATTCTTTTATACATAATTCCAAGCTGTCATTTGAGGAAATGCTTGCTTGAGAGAACTGCAAACCAGGTGTATGTGCCAGGAAAATTCATTGTAAATAAAATAGGTTACATTTTATTCATAAATCGTTTATTCACTGAAAATCATTCAGAGAACCTGAGCTGCATATGAATTTGTCTCACAGTCAAAGAGTAGTGTCAGGTAAATGAAGACTGAGAATGTTGTGTTATAGAGTCATAGTATCATAGAACTGTTAAGGTTGGAAAAGACCTCCAAGCTCACAGAGCCCAGCCATTAACCCAGCACTGCTGCCTTCATCCCAAAGCCGTTTCCCCAAGGGCCACAA
The DNA here is from genome assembly GCA_013389985.1 of Dryoscopus gambensis. Classification (NCBI taxonomy): domain Eukaryota; kingdom Metazoa; phylum Chordata; class Aves; order Passeriformes; family Malaconotidae; genus Dryoscopus; species Dryoscopus gambensis. The sequence continues at coordinate 75,191 of WEIT01036961.1, read as the reverse complement.
ACACACATTTTTGAACACTTCTAAGGCTGGTTCCCCCTTGTGTATGGCTGTGAGGAGCCTCCAGCTGTCTGTTGGAGTGTGGCGCAGTGCAGACTGGGGCTCTGTGTACCTTTTTGCCCTTAGGACAAAGGCCTTGTCAAAAGCTGCAGAAATCTCTGGCTGAGTGGCTGTGGAGGGAGGGGATGGGGGTGTGCCATGGTCTGGTCGAATCCCTGTCTGGGCCTGTGGCTGTAAAAGGCAGGAGAACAAACAATGGGGCCACCCCCCTGGCTCACCTTGGGCAACCCCTGCCCAGGGCTATCAGATTCTTGATGCCTTGACTTGCTGTCTGTGTTCTTGCAGAGGGCAGCGAATCTCTGTGTGGCTGAGCACAGGAATGTGCCGTGGCCTGGGCCCATCCCTGGCTGGGCCTGTGGCTTCAAAAGACAAGATAATATCAACAACCAAAGGAAGCAGCCACCTTGGCTCACCTGGCCAGCCCAGGCTGTCAGACACACATCTCCCTGGCAGACAGGGGACACTCATCCCATGGTGTCATGGGCCACCATCAGGCAACTGCCCGCTCTGGCAGAGCCACCACACCAGTAGGTTGGTGCTGAGAGCTGGTGTCAAATTTGATTGCTTAAGTCGGTGTTAGTGTCCTTGTAGAAGTTAGGAAGTGTCTGGCTCTGTGGCTGAAGGGGGGAGTGCACCAGGCTCCTCATGCTGTGATGCACCTGGAACTGCTTGTGACCATGCTGCTGTGGCACAGCTCGGTTAGAAACGTGTGTGTGACATGTCTGTGGTCCCACTGGTGCGCATGACACCTTTGGGACGAGCGCTGTGCCCTTCCCACATATCTTCATAGGAACATGGTGAAGTACCAATGAAATGAGCTGCAGGTGTGTTTTCTATCCTGGAGATGTAAAACTGCCATGGTGAATTTCTAATTAATTGTCATCGTTAATTATTTTTCCCAGGGATCTCTTCCCTGCTGACTTTTCAGTTTGGAAACATGGGCTGTCTCCACCAGCCTTCACCAGCACTGTATGTTGCAGATGGAACCATGATGGTTGTGGTTGCTGTTTGCTGTATTATTGTTTTTAGAGTCAAACCTTCTGGGGAGGTATCCCACACACAGATTAAGTGTGACAACGGCCAGGATGTAAATTCTGTAATGGACTTTAGGAAAGAGGAGAAAGAAAACACTTGTGACAGAAGATGGGCGCCGGCAGTACACCTTAGCCTTTGGGAAGATAACAGAATTACTGCTGAAGCCAGCAAGAGTTTCCAGTCCAAGTTGGTTTGCCACACACGAATGTGGATCACCTAACAAATCGCCTGGGTCACAGGTATTGGGAAAGAATGGCTATAAATTATTTCTGGGATAGTATTTCTTCCACTCCTCTCTTCACTGATGTTTATGTAAGAGCTGGGGCTCCTCTGATCTATTTACTGAGGAATGATTTGCAGAAAATGCACCTCTAACAAGGTTGTGCCCTTCCTTATGGCTCTGTGATGCATGGCGTGTTCCCGTCCCAGCTCACCACTTCACTCACATGTGGCAGCGAGTGCTTGGAAAGGGGAACAGTGGGGCAGCCTCCCCTCCCTGTGGGGTGAGCCCACCACACTGGGGAAGGAGAAAGGCATTCACCCAATTTCTAGCACGGGCTGCATGGACTTTTTCCAGGAAACGTTCAAACCATCCCCATCAGGACTAGGATGAAGACAGCATCCCTGCTGCCCTGTCACTCACCCTTAGGTCTGAGACCCGCCGCAGGCACTGACATCCGCCCAACCCATCCTTCCCTGCCGAAAGGCAGTAGCTTCAGCGGGGGCGTCTCAAGGACCGAATCGAGCCCTCGCCGGGCAGCTGGACCACGCTGGAGCTCCAGCAGCCCCGGAAGACACGACGGGCTGCAGCATTTTTGTCACTCAGATCCCAAGATTCCCGGCGGAGAGGGCAGGCGGGCTCCGCCCTGCACAGAGGCGCCGAGGGTGGGGAGCGGGGCAGCAGAGGCTCCTGCCACCGCCATCCATGTGCCTTGGCCAGTGCCGATGCGCGGCCCCTGTGCCTCGGCCCGGCGGGGAGAGCGGGGCCAGCCGCTCCCGGCACGGCATTCCCGGCGTTCGGCAGGGTGCAGCTGCCCTCTGCCGGCCTCCCGCCGCACAGCCGCCCGCTCCCGTGGAAACACGCCGGGTGCGCTGCTCCGCCGCCAGCGGGGCTCCTCGGGAGCCAGCCACGCTGCCTTCCGTGCGATGCCACATCTGCCCGGGGAAGTGTTGGGAACTGGTATTTCTGCCTGCCTTTCCCCAGGCTCAGCGGTGCACTGTGCGATGAGCGGTGAAAGTTAAGCTGTAGCCACAGGGGCTGGAGCGCCTGCATTGCATGGAGAGGGTGAGAGAATGGAGGTGCTTAGTGCTCGGTTTCAGATGCTTCAGTGTCCTTGGATGCTCCTTACGCTTCTGGGTTTTCTCATATGTCTGTGTCATCCCCAGCCATTTCTGCTCCTGGCAGAGGAGATCTAGCTTAGTCAGATCTAAGTCCGAAGTCCCTGGAATAGAATTTTAAAAGCACATTTAAATCCTAGCTTTGAAAGCGAATCTCATCCTTTGTCCCAGAGGAGAATTGGGGGTGTCATGCTGGTGCGTTCAGCAGTCAGTGTTTCATTGCTGGTGAGCATCAGAGAAAGCAGAGGTGAATTCTTTCACACTTACCCCACATCACTGTTGTCATTTTGGGGTCTGGAGGCTTAGTGCTGCAAAACTACATCACCTGCAGGCAGGCAGCAGTGCATCCAACCTGGGCGTGACCACGCAGGGGACAATGCGGTCTCCTGTGGTCTGCACTGAGTGCAGCTGGCTGAGTTGGCAGAGCTGGTCCTGATAGCTCACACGTTGTCTGGGTGCTCCAGAACCTGGGTTTATTTACTCCCGATGGCTAAGAAGCAGAAGGACAAAGTCCCAGCTCTATCTGGTTTTTTCCTGCTAGGTCTTCCCAAGGGATTTCTCAAGGATGCTGTGAGTGGTGTTGTATCCATCCATCCATCCCAAGGTGTGAAGACAGATGGGGAATGGGGGGGACAGCTGTGACTATGAACTGAGTTTCGAAGTTGTGTTGCTATTTAGCTTCACCTGACACAAGGATGCAGTGTTACCCCAGGTTTTCTGTAAAGCCTCTTTCCATGCAAATGTCAGAGAGAGGCTGGAATGAGATACCGTGTGAAAAATAACTGGCTTTTTAGTGCCCAGATGGGTACGATCTCCAGCTGTGCACAATTCCAAGCAATGGCTATACAGGGAGAGCTCCGGAAATGCAGTTTTCACTTATCATAAATGATGTCCGGAAATGCAGTTTTCCCTTATCGTAAACGATGAGTCAAACCAGGAAGGCCAGGCACAGAAAAAGGCAGTCCCTGCCCTGGTGCCTGTGGGCTGTGGAAAGCAGAGGGGCAGAAGCACTGCTGAGCCAGGATGCACAGGAATGCCTGGGTGAGATATTCGACCACAGCATCCCACGGAGATCTCAGGTCCACTATGGCATGTGGTAGCAACTCTGTGCAGGCAAATTTCTTCTACTGAACTTTGTTTTCCTTCTGTTTTCTCTCCATTGCAGTCCTGGCTGTCCCAGCCTGCTCCACTGGGTGCTGGCTGGGCAATGCCATGACATCTTCAAATTCTTGTCATGCTCAAAGGAGAGTCCCCACACCTGGTGGTGCCTGCAGAACATCAGCAGCAGGAATGGAGGCAAGCGGGGTGCAGTCTGGGAATGCTAGCAGGGAAGAATAGAAACTGTATTTTTCTTGCTTTACTTGGAACAAAAAAGATGATTTAAAGTGGAACTGTCCCTCTCATGCTTTCTGATTTAATGTGATTGATGATAATTTAGTTGGACAACTACAATTCTCACAAATACTTTGGTGTCATTTTGGGGAATGGAGAAAGCATTATGTTGATTTGAGCTGCAGAACTACCAGTGGTCACTGAAGTGTACAAATAAAAATAACTCTTCCAGGATGGTTTCGGATTTGAATACTAAATGCAGCAGTGGTTGCCGCTTTCAGGAAATTGTAGATGGAGTGATTCAATGCTAACTGTTTTAAACATAACTAGCAATACAGCAGAGTTTTAATTAAAAATGCCTAGAAGTAAGTAATTATTTTAGCAATTCAAGCAGGAGATAAAAATGAGGTTCTCACCCTTTTGTAAAGCAGGACACTGTTAAAGGATGATCTTTTCTTTCTGAAGAATTTAAGTGGCTATTCTGGGTCTGAAGTGGCAAAATGACATGGGGTTATTGTTTTGCCCAAGATGAGACAGCAGTAAGCATGGAGCCTGAAAGAGAATGATGTCCCTGCTCCAGCTCCTGGGCTTTGAGGCCAAGGTGTTCCAGTCTGGCGATTTCAAGAGATGCTGCAGAACCAGGATTTCCATGGCCAAGGCAGTTTTCCCTTGCTGTGTGTTAGATCCCTGGCAGTGGAGATCTGGGTCCCAAGGCCCAGGTCCTGCCAGAAGAGGCCTATATCAACTGCTGAAAACATGTCTTCAGGACAAAATTCTTTTGAGAGGGAAGAGTTACTGCTATCTCCTGCCTGGTGAAGATCCATCCGCTCCTGACAGCCTCTGGGGCTGGTGTTTGGTGGCAGCTGGCATGGGGTCTTGCCATGACTGTGAACCACAGGTGTTTTTTGCTGGTCTGGAACCTGAGCTCATGAGTGAAGCTGAGTATCTGCTTAAAAGCTACAGTGCAGGGATGTCTAAATGAGAGCTGGAGATTTGCTCCCCTCTTCAGACCTCACAGACAGTCAGCCTTCTCCAGCCTCGAGTTACTCAGACTACATGGGACCATTATCCACCTAAACCTGGCAGCAGCTGCGCTCTGTTCCCTCGGATTTCAGAAAAAAGTCCTCGTCCTGGAAGCTGCACTTCCCATCCCAGAAATAACTAACTTTCTGCCTAGATGGCAACACTGCAATAGCAGGAGTGATGGAAAGATGAACAAAGACGCTATTATTTATGCACTTGTTACTCAACTCTCATTTATAAAAGCGAGTATTTGCAGTCACTTCCTACCAGCCCCTCCACAGGGAGGCACTGATACACACACTGTGTGACATTTTCTGTAGGTGCCAGATTCCTCACTCAGCCATGCTCTCGCCCTTCTGGCCCTTTGCTGGGGCTGTGGGTAACGCTGTGGATCCCACTCCATTCATAATTACCAACACAGATGCCTGTGCCAGCGTAGCGAACTGCAGGACGGATGGCACATGACAGCCTCTAATTGCACTGCCAGCAACAGAGGTTTCCTGCAGCTGGTGCAGGTATTGCTGCTGGAGAGGGCGGCAGTGGGCACAGGAGAGGGAGGAAAGCTTTGCTCTCCATTACTGAGGCTTGGGCCCCAGTGTTTCTTCATTTTCTAATTAGTTTGTCTGTTTTGAAGAGGACCAAAAAGCAGAGTTGGGTGAGAGATGGAAACTGCTGGCTGGGTGAGCACGTGCTCAAGTTTCACCGCTACAGCACAGTCCTGTGTGAGCCTCGCTGCTCTTGGGGCCCGTGAGAGCAGCTGAAAGGCTACCACAAATAAAAATCTAAAAGTGCTTCAGGCTCACCCCTCCACTCAGAGACTTGCGAGACATCGCACATCCTCTGCCAGGCGGTGGGATGCAGGTGAGACAGCTGTTCCCTCCTTCCTGTGGAATCCCCACCCTGAGCCCCGAGATGTATGGGCTGCTCCCCACCCCTAGCAAGGGCGAGTGGCAAGTGGGGAACTGACCCAGCCTGGGGGCAGTAACCCAGCTAGTGGGAGCATCCTTGCCCACAGGATGCCCTGGGGGAGCTTGCATCCTCAATTCCCCTGTCGCCAGGAGCCCGGAGGTGCCCTGCAGGTGGGAAGCATCTCCAGGCAGTTTTGGTTGGGGCTGGACGAGTTGCTGCTGCAGGACTGTGCCTGCTTCCACTCTGTCTCAGCCAGGCAAAGATCTCTATGGATATGCTTGGCTCATCCTGCTGTGTCAGGGAAATTTTTTCAGACATTCAGCCTACATTTCTGCTTTCTTAATCTCATTCTTAATGTTCTTTGCTTAAGCCCTTGGGGCAGTAAATAGGAGACAGTTTAGCAGGAATAGCTAAGTAGATGTAATGAGATTTCTGCTCAGGACAGCCTTCCCTCTCTGTTCATCTGCGTCATGCCACTTCTGCTTGAGTCAGCGTCCCCTGGAGATGTGCTGCTTGCTGAGGTCTTCCCCCAGGATTTATATTTAGTTCTTTCAAACCACGACCAATTAGCTTTAGATGCCTCTCCCTCTGTTCCCATGGCTGACTCTAGGTTCTTCAGCTCCTAGCAAAAACTGGAGACCACAGGTCCTTCCCACCTGAAGTTTGTCTGTTCTCAGTTGCAGCTGCTCCTCACAGTGAGGCAGCTTCCTGCAGCATTTCCAAGTGTAGGAATAGGGTCGGTGTTGCACTCCCTTTGACCTCAACTTCACATAGACACGGGAGAGCTTTTGTAGTTCTCAGGCTTCCTTTCTGCTCTAACAACGACTCTTTCCTTTTCAAGATTTACAAATTCCTTTAAGTGTTCTGCAGTTACTGCTTTCAATTGACTTTATTTACTTTTCACTTTTGTCCTGCCTCATTCTTTCTCACCTTGCAATTAAGTTCTCTGAACTCCTGCCCAGTCTTCCCCCTCCTCCCCTTTTACACCTTTTTCCTCCCAGGAGTGAGACACTCACTGGGGTGGGCAGCAGCTGCAAAGGTCCACAGAGAATGGAAGCTGCTCTTAACCCTAAAATGCGACCATAAATGAGGGCTAACATTCCTGTACCCCTCGTTTCACCCAGCTGATAGCAAATTTGCCTCCTGAACTTGCTGCAAACAACTCCCAATTATCCTGATGGTCCTCCAGTGCTGTACTTCTGCAGCCATTCTTGCCCTTGGATGCCCCCCAAAGCCCTTCTGCTGCACTCCAGGGAACAAAAAACACGCCCTTAGTACCCACTGCTATGAGAAGGCACCACACTGGCAGCCTATGACGTAGTCCTCTTATTATTTCAGACCCTTGGAACCGGAAAACACGGAAAAACAACAATTACACTTAATGACTGTGGGGGCACAGTGCAGGACTCCACGCCTGAGCCAGCTCTGAGAGGCCAAGCCACCTTCCAGCAGGCTGGGCACAAGTCACTGTGTGCCCATGGAGATGGGGATGCTGTCCCTGGCTCGGGGAGGAGATTGAAGTGGCTGCCATCAGATGGAGAGGTGCCTGTGTTGCATAGCCACAGAGCTCATTCCTGCTAAGCAACACCAGCAGTTAGGGCTTGAGCAGCTCGGGCACAAAGATGCCTGAAACTGCAGGGTGCTCAGCTCAGTTGTCTGAGCTCACCTGGACCAGCCTCTCCTGCAGAGCTCACCCCAGGCAGGCACAGCTCCTGAGGGGCAGGTGGAGGTGCAGAGGAATCTGTAGCAGCAGGGAGGTTTGCTCTGTGTGTGGCAATGAATAGTAATGGCTGCAGTGTCATCCACTTCTTCTCCCGCACTGCCTGGCCTCCTGCTGACCTGCCCAGCCTGCCCTCACCTGAGCACCAAGTACTGGCTGGAGAGTGGGATGGATTTGTTGAGGAAGGCTGTCAGGGAGCTGTCTCCACACAGGATTAAGCATTTTTCATTCAACATATTCCCTGCTATTGCAGGAGGTTTTGATGCAGCAGGGTGCCTTAGCACAGTCTAGCTTGGAATTAGTTTTCTTAACAATAAGTCTGAATTTTGTTATAAGATGCTGGAAGCTTTTTTGGCCTGTGGTGTGCAGGGAGATGTGAACAGCTCACCCTGGGGTCTCTGTTGCCTGTGAGTGTACGGTCTCTGATGGATGTTGTTCCTTACAGGTCCATGCCTCTGCCACTGTGTTTCAGCCTCAGCCCAGCCTCCTCCCATAATTTTTATCACCTCTGAAAACACCCACAGCATTTGAATCAGTCTGTTTGGGAAGTAATTGATGTTATCAGATGTATGTGTCAGAAGGAATTTGTCCCTGGAGCAATTAGGTTGGTTGGTTGTCTTTCATGGGATCTCTCTTGATTTATATAAATTGCAGTAAATATAGGCTTGGCCTCCTGTTAGTCAGGCTGGGACTGGTCCAGCCAGGGTGATGAAAAGCTCCTGGGCTTAATGTCTCTGCATATTTTCTTGTAGGCGAGCTCCTATATTTGCTGCCTGCACGCGTGCACGGATGGTCACCAGTGGCCCTCCCTGAGCCCTGCAAGGAGCAGCTGCACACTGCGACACAGAGCAGAGCAGCTTCATACCACCCCTGAGCCATCATGTTGGTCCAAAATGGGCATGTTTGCTTCAAATTCCTGCTCGGAGCAGCAGGCATGAGATGCCCTCGTTTGGCTCTTCCTGTTATGCTGTAAATGGATGTTCAAATAGTAAGTGATGTGAAATGATGCCCTTCCTGTGACAGCTGCGGAAGGAGTCTGTGTGTATCATACACAAACAGGCCCTGACCCAGGCACCTCAGGGTTTGAGTAATACTGTTGATGGGCTTCAGATATACCCTGTTAAGTGCTTCCTGGGTCAAACCCCGAAGAAATGCTTGCTGGTTCTGGAAGGCAAAACAGCCACAGGATGTGCTGGGGCAACAAGCAGGGTAGAAAGCCACCTCAGGATGACAGCATGCTCTAGCCCCTGTTTAACTGACCAGAATAGCTCCTGTGGATCTCAGGTCAAGAGACCTCCCTCTTGGAAAGCCTCTGCTCTGGAGGGGCAGGGAAGTCACATCTCCAGCCACAAAGAAAAGTAATATATTTTCTCCCCTGGGGAGTGGTTCTGGAAGAGATGAAACTGTGCCAAGCCAGAGCTGTCCCTGTCTTGCAAAGCCAGTTTGCTCTCACAGACCAGATCTCAGACCTGCCCTTTAACAAGTAGCCAGGTCCACCCAAACTCTCCTGCCCTTGTGGTGCCTCCTGATGGTGACATCCCTCCCTTGCCCTAGCCAGGGTAGATCTCACTTGTGGTGAGCTGAGGTTTTCAAGTCTGGTTCTGCTACCGCAGTGGTTTGGGAGAAATGTAAACCAATCAAAAAATGAAGCAGTTCTCAGGACCCAGCTGCCGAGGCTGGGACAGCTCATGGGCGTGCACTGTGTCCCAGAATGACTTCCACCCCAGCAGCAATCACCTCTTGTGCCTTGAACTGCTTCCTTCCGTTGTGCCCTCCCTTGCTGCCCCTGCCCTGGTCCACATGGAACAACTTGCAATTCCCACTAGTGTAGGTGGGTGCATTCCCCAGGACCAGGGGCTCCCTCATGACCTATTTGCAGCATGGAGGGGATTTTGGCATTGTCACCCTTGCGCCCTTGCTCCTTGTCTCCCTGCACGCCGAAGTGGGCGCTCACCACCTCAGCCGTGCCATCGCCACCAGCTCATACCTGGTGACACCGATCTACACGTGTGCCCTTGGCTTACCCCCTGCACCAGAAAGTACTTCCATTGAAACTGCCTGCTGAACATAATCACAGAAAGTTGCTGCAGCACAGCTGGCAGGTGCAAATAACTTCCTAAATCAAGGTGCCACTGTTACCCAGAGTGCAGAATTATAACTTGCCCAAAAAGAGAACTCTTGACCATTGTCAAGAAATGCTTTAGTGAGCATTGCTGATGGTGCTGCTCACATATCTTACCACCTCTGAAGCATCCTAAAATGCCTAAGGGGTTGTATAAATACAAATTCTAAACAATATTCATGCCTCACATATTAACACAACTGTTAAGCTACGAACAGCAGGTGAGTAAAGAGAGGAAGGAAGATGCTTGATTGCTGTAGGAACCTAAAGGACTGTGGAGCCAGGGAGCAAACTGTTTTTTCCTGGCTTTGCCCAGAGGCAATTCTCTGATCAAAGTATCCAGAATTCATGTGTTCCTCTAAGGTGAAGGTCCTGGGTCACGTGCTGTTTGCTCCAGGGCCAGCTAGAGACAGAAGATCCCTGGATTTCTTCTTGTTGTGACTACTACAGGTGGGTATTTAGTATTTGATGCCTAATCAAACAGAAACGTGCATAAATGTAATGTAATTATAGTAATAATGATAAAACCCAAACCCAAACGACAGAATGCAAGAAGACACCAAATTACTCTGAAATTAGTCAGACTGTCATAAATGAGAAAAATGCTAGATGTCAGTGGAGCCTTAATTCCCACCCACCTCTGGGTGACACAGGCTGACAGCCTGTAATTGCACCATGACACACCAGTTTGCTCACAGGGCTGGGATGAGGGTTTTCAGGAGGAGCGAGGTAGCAGGGGAGGAGAAGCAAGCCGAGCATGGCTGGCAGTGCTGGTCACCCGAGCTCCCTGCTCCATCCCAGTGTCCTCTCCTGCATCAGCCGTGGGTCTGGGACCTTCATCCCCTTCACTTACCCCTTTTTGCCTTTACTATCCACCTCCAGTACGTGCCTTGGTTGTGTGCACCCAGGTATTCCCTGTGCAGGCTTTAAAATGGTTAATTTCCTCACAGGTGCTTCTGCAATGGTGTCAGTGTGGCAGCAATTTGCAGCTGCTTCTGATGCTGTCTCCTCTTCTCCCTTGCAGGGACAGGCAAGCCTCCCCTCTGAGCTGTGTAGTGAGGGGACTGGAGTCAGTCTGCCCATCTCATCTGGGGTGCTCAGGGCAGGATATTTTCAGTGTGCAGAGCACATTTTGGTGCAGCTGTGCTTGCCTAGCCCGCCTCAAAATCACACACTGCTCTCCCTGCTTGTTGGGTGTCTGGGACATAGGGAAATCAGATGACCCGTGGGTTGATAGGCTGGTGGCAGAAACAGAAATATCACAAGTTGAGCAAGGGTAGATCCCCATTCTCTGGCAGGGCCATCAGCTCCTTCAGTCTGTCACTTTAGCAAGTCATTGTTCCTCTTTCCCTTCTTTCCTTCTCAGCTACATCACACAGGCAGTGATCTTTCAGGCAGGAGCCTTTCCTGTGCACAGCCCAGACATGTTCCGGGAGCACTGTCTCTCCTGTCACAGATGGGAGCATGTATTCCAGCTGATCTCCAGTATGTGACCATGTAATTAATTCTCCTAATCCACAGGTGAAGTGAAAGCTGCACAAGCAACTTTACTTGGATGCTACTAAGCAAGGGTGAATATATGTTGTATTTATGCACCCTAGACCAGCTCTTTGTTATATCACGTACCATGCTGGTAGAAACATGTTCTGAAGGATGAAACTGGTGGTTTAAAATGCTGACCTATCAGTTTTTCTGAGTACTTTGATTAGTTCTTATTTTCTGTTTGCACAGCACCATCTAAATTCAGCTTTCCCTCAGGTCTTAAACAGTAAAAACTGCAAACAAGCCCCATTTATAGGGAGATCCAACCCTTCAAAATGTTCTTCAAAAACATGGCTGCTGTGGGAGAAAGACCTCAGGTGACCCTCACCATCCTGCCATGATGCTGACCTTCATCAGCCCTCCCAAAGCAAGGAGAAACATTGAGGCATCTTCCCCATGCCCCGCTCTTCCGTGGTGGTGGTTTCATAGTACACCACAGCAAACCATCAGTTTAGCAGGAGAATTCTCCACTGTGCAATGACACCTCCCAGCCTTGTGACAGGAGTCCTTCTGTGCTTTCTTGTAGAGATATAAAAGCCACAGACAGGTCATTGGGAAGCAGCTTTTTGAGAGCTAATGTGCATACTCCTGCTGAAAGACAGCACACCTTGTCTGCCAGAGCCTTAGTTAGTCCTGTCAGTGGGTGCCTGGAGACCCTGGTATGAGCCTGGGTGGAGACAGGCACTGCGTGGGTGTAAATGTGTGTAGCATAAATGTGAAATTACTTTGTCTAGAATTTAAAGGAAACCATGTTGATATCTGCCTACCCTTGGATCAGACCCAAGGAGGCCCTGTCACTCAGGGCGCTCCAGCTTCTCCTGGTGGTGCAGCCAACCTCTCCTGCAGGCCCAGCTCTGCAGTCATGGAGGAAAGGCTGCTTGGATCTTCACTCTCCCCCAGAAGCAACCCCACCCCTTTTTCTCAGAAGAAAATCTTCCCTTCTTCCCTTCTGCAAGTGTTACTGATTCTTGGCTTATGCAGGGAGCAGTTTCTGATACTCCTGCAACACCTTTTCGACAACATTCCCTCCCTCAAGGAGAGAGGGTGGGCACAGCCATCCCCTGGCCTGACAGAAAGCAATACCCTTAGCAACTTCTTCAGTGCTTAACTAAGAGGTCAACACGTCCTGCAAGATGCCCTCTCCTCTTAATGTGTCAATGTTGACAGCTGCAGTGCAACAGTGCTGTGATCCAATATGGATTGGTGTTGCGGTGGCTAAGTCCACGTTACACCCCCCGTGTTACTACGAAGTGGTCTCTCCCCACACCACTGTGCCAGAAAGTTCTCCCTTTGTCGGGACCCCCCTGATCCCTGGTCCTCTCTCCTCGCCCCTCTCCTCTTCCACTAGCCCCTGTTACGTCACTCAACCTTGCCTCTACCCCCTAGCCCTCAGACTACGGGCCTCTGATGCTCTGCCTGCCCTGGGACCCTCCAGGATAAAAGCATGCACGGGAGATGGTTCTGGGTTCTTTGCCTCTGCTCCCCTTTGGCTGGATTTGTTCTTGGTCCGTGGTGCAGACCCAATAAACGCCTTGGGACTGCATGCAAAGAATCCCCTCCTGCCTCTTTGCCTCTGGAACGCGCAGAGACTGTGTGTGTGAGTGGCTGCTTGCGTCCACCTGCGAGGGTGAGATGC
>WEIT01036961.1:9197-61797 GCA_013389985.1 Dryoscopus gambensis | reverse complement strand
CTGTGCAATGACACCTCCCAGCCTTGTGACAGGAGTCCTTCTGTGCTTTCTTGTAGAGATATAAAAGCCACAGACAGGTCATTGGGAAGCAGCTTTTTGAGAGCTAATGTGCATACTCCTGCTGAAAGACAGCACACCTTGTCTGCCAGAGCCTTAGTTAGTCCTGTCAGTGGGTGCCTGGAGACCCTGGTATGAGCCTGGGTGGAGACAGGCACTGCGTGGGTGTAAATGTGTGTAGCATAAATGTGAAATTACTTTGTCTAGAATTTAAAGGAAACCATGTTGATATCTGCCTACCCTTGGATCAGACCCAAGGAGGCCCTGTCACTCAGGGCGCTCCAGCTTCTCCTGGTGGTGCAGCCAACCTCTCCTGCAGGCCCAGCTCTGCAGTCATGGAGGAAAGGCTGCTTGGATCTTCACTCTCCCCCAGAAGCAACCCCACCCCTTTTTCTCAGAAGAAAATCTTCCCTTCTTCCCTTCTGCAAGTGTTACTGATTCTTGGCTTATGCAGGGAGCAGTTTCTGATACTCCTGCAACACCTTTTCGACCACATTCCCTCCCTCAAGGAGAGAGGGTGGGCACAGCCATCCCCTGGCCTGACAGAAAGCAATACCCTTAGCAACTTCTTCAGTGCTTAACTAAGAGGTCAACACGTCCTGCAAGATGCCCTCTCCTCTTAATGTGTCAATGTTGACAGCTGCAGTGCAACAGTGCTGTGATCCAATATGGATTGGTGTTGCGGTGGCTAAGTCCACGTTACACCCCCCGTGTTACTACGAAGTGGTCTCTCCCCACACCACTGTGCCAGAAAGTTCTCCCTTTGTCGGGACCCCCCTGATCCCTGGTCCTCTCTCCTCGCCCCTCTCCTCTTCCACTAGCCCCTGTTACGTCACTCAACCTTGCCTCTACCCCCTAGCCCTCAGACTACGGGCCTCTGATGCTCTGCCTGCCCTGGGACCCTCCAGGATAAAAGCATGCACGGGAGATGGTTCTGGGTTCTTTGCCTCTGCTCCCCTTTGGCTGGATTTGTTCTTGGTCCGTGGTGCAGACCCAATAAACGCCTTGGGACTGCATGCAAAGAATCCCCTCCTGCCTCTTTGCCTCTGGAACGCGCAGAGACTGTGTGTGTGAGTGGCTGCTTGCGTCCACCTGCGAGGGTGAGATGCATGGGTGCTGGCAGAGTGCTGCCAAAGCATCTCCAGGAGGGACACTGTGGGAAAAACGCGGCATCGGTCCATCAACCCCACGGATTGGCATCCTCGCCTGCCCAGTGCTGACCTGACGCTGACAGCAATGGACTGTGGAGCCTCTCCATGAATTCAGCTTTTGGATGAATGAGTAAACTAGCAGCTGTTCTCTATTTGCAGTTATTGAGACGTTCCTGGGGCTGGATGGAGCCCAGCCATAGCAGTAATTGCCCACATTAGGATGACAGGGATGTTGGGGTCGGCCTGACCAACCTGCTGGCTGCAAGAAGCCCTTCTCTGGGGAGGCAGATGAGATCAGAGCTATGAGGAAGAGTGAGGCAGTGTTCCCTGCAATGGCAGCCCTTTGCCATCCAGCAAATCATGGCGAGGGTGAAAAAGGGGTACGTGGTATGCTCCATACACAGACTTCATTTCTTGATATTAAAAGCTTAAAAATCACTTTTGCTGCTGTGATGGAAAGCTTTGGTGGCCCCACAGGAGCACTGCTACGCCTGGAGTGTGGTGACTTGGTGGTCTACCACTCATGGTGGGTGAGACTCCTCTTGCTCAGTGGTGAAGCAGGCCACTGGGAGCCCACTTTGTCCTGTCAGGGCTTCAGTTTAAGGAAATGGACTGAATCCATTAAAAACAGTGAGGTGGCAAGCTCAGAGGCAGAGCGACACAGCATCCCTGAAGCAAAGAGAGCAGCTGTCACTGCTGCTTGCTCCGCTGCTGCCATCCTGCCACGTGAAGGCAGTCGGGGCTGTTGCCAGGGCTCAGCTCCAGAGACACCTGAGCATCGCCTCCACTAAGCAGCTTTCTTTACAGCTCCCTGTGGCAGGATCAGCACTGTGGATGAGCTGAGGCCACCCATGTGGCGCCAGGACCAGGGTCTCCACAGCTGGCTGAAGGTTCAGCAGAGCCCTCCTTAGCAGGGAGCTGTAGGCAGCTCTGGCCTTGCACAGAGCAGGGACACCAGAGCCTGGTGCCCTGTGCAGTCTGGCTACAGGTCTCTGTTGGCTCTCTTCCTGCTGCCACAGCCATGTAATCCCTTCCCAAGTGAGCCAGGAAAAATCTTGCAGTGGGTGCTTGGTGTATCACATCCTGCCTGAGCTCCATCTGGCCTGGAAATTGGAGGAGGGGAAGCTTAGTCTGCAGCTCCCTGTGCAGTGCTGAGCTGCCCAGAGCTACCCTGAATACTATTTCTCTGATAGCACAACAAAGGCGGAACTGCTGGAACACGGGCATCTTTTCTTCTTTTATTCTTATGTTTTTGTGGGGTGTGACTGCCTTGTGCTGCGTGGTGTGGAGAGGAAACAAATGGGTGTTTTCAGGGCTGGAGGGCTGCTTGGCAGGAGCATTTTGGGGCTGGCTCTGCAGTGAGGTGGCCATTTGTCCATCTGTGGAGCTGCCTGCAGCCACCTCTGGCATAGGAGGCCTTTGGCAGCACTGCCACAGCTTAGCTGGGCCTGAGGGGCTCCAGCCCAGCTTGCAGGTCATGGGGGGAGTCAGGGCCATAACGGTGGATGAGGAATCATCCTCCTGCCTTGGCTTTTGTCACTTGCCCTGCCTGGGCACATGCCTCGTGTGAGGGTGTGCAATCCAGCACAGGGCTTGGACCCCATCCCTGCCAGCTGCTAGGGCAGCTGAGATAGCACATGCTCACATCCTGCAGTAAATCTGGGATGTAACAGTGCCTTGCTTGGTGCTGGGGATGGAGATTCCCCACCTGCCTCACCCTGACCAGCACTCACCAGGGTGTCCCCCCAGGGTGTCACCAGGATGACTCCTCCCTGGCAGCAGCTCCGGTCCCAGAGTTTGGGCTGGCTTCCCCTGGCATAGCCTGAGGAGGGGACCAAGGGGCCAAGAGCAGTACCCAGGGGAGGCACCACCAAAGCCTGTCAGGGTTAGATATCTGCAACTCCAGCCAGGGCAGAGGCAGAGCTGGGCCCTGAGACATGGCAATGGTGCTGGGCCCAGTAAAACTTCCCATCTCCTGGAATCTGTGGTTTGTCCCAGCCACATCCTGGCTCCGTGCCAGGAAAGCAGGGTCATCCCAGCATCCACAGAGGTGTGCACCCACCAGCACCACAGCCATGAGCATTTTAAGGAGCAAGGGGCCAGATGGCCCCTTTTCACAAGCTGCTTTTGCAGCTTTGAGGGTGTGCGTGACATACCCAGAGTTTCAATTTCTGCAGGTACGGAGCCCTACCACCCCTTTAACACAGTCTACAGTTCTGTCATCTGATGAAATGTCACCTCCAATGGGTTACAGCTGTGGCAGTGGTGAGGTGATGTGCCCTGTGTCTGCCCTTCTCAACGGAGGCACAAATTAAGCCAGTTAGCAGAGACACAGTCTTCAGATCTGATAAGAGGTTAATTTTGCTTCCAGGGTGGTGTGGCAGGTGGCACAGAGACAGAGATGGTGTGCCTGTCCCTTTCCTCAGCCAAACATGCAAATACTAACAACTGGGTAATCTTGGGTGCTCAGTGTAGCCCTAAGGCATTCCTTATTTGCTTTGCAGCAGCAAACATTCATGTCTGACAAGCAAATCTTCCTTTTGACAGTTTTCTTTTTTGTACAGCAAACTTTCAACTTTTCTGAAGGGCCTTGGAAAAGCTAATCCTGACATCCGAGGTTTCACCTACCACCCACCATGCATGTCAGTGGTGGGAACACTGGGTAGTTGGGGGTGACACATACTGGAAGTGTACTTCCACTTTTTGCCTGCCAGGAAAAAATCCCAGACCCTGGAAATACCTCTTTCGAAGGAAGGGAACAGTGTTAGATAAATGCTGAGCACTCAAGGAGGAAGGCTTAAAGTTGTGCCTGGGTGATGTGAAGTGCTGGCCCATGCAGCCTCAGAGGGGGACGTGGGAGTCACTTTGAGCAGAGACATCTCATTAGTTCGATGCAAAGGCCAAGCTAATCACTAGCCTGCCACAAAACCAAGAAACCGAAATATTCACTCTGTGGTCTGTTCTGGCTTCCCTCAGGCTGCCTTGGAGCATCTGTGACACTTGCATCCCCCACTGAAACACAGATTTGCTCCTGTCAAGCACCCGGAGCTGGTTCCTTGGTGTCAAGTCGACTCATAAGCCACTGTTTAATCTGGTGTAGGACATAATGGCACGGTGCATGGTGGGGCCAGGGTGACACGACCCTGCTGAGGCTGTGTGCATGGCATAGAGCCTGCAGCACCTTCCTGCTGAGGAAAGGAGTGTGCTGGAAGGGTAAAATGTATGAGAGGACAAAAAGCAGCTGAGGAAAGCAGCCTGAGACCCTTAATGGCCTGTCTGTGCTCCTGGCACCTCCTGTCTCCTGGGTACCCCATGCCAAAACAAATCCCTCATGAATGTATGGCGGGCTCTCACCTCCACCTGGGGTGTAGCTGGAAAGTAATTTGGTAAGTTTACCAGGGGAAGAGGTGGCATGCTGTGGTCTGTCCCTTCATGGCATGGTGCTGCTGCTCCCACCTGGTTCCTCCTCTCTGTCATCCAGCTTGGAGCCATTGCCCCCAGCACTTTCCTGACTCACCTTCCCAAACCATCTCCTCCCGCCCCACTCGCACAGAGCTTCAGGGTGAGGGCGCGCATTCAGCAGAGGTGTGATGCTAATAACAAGTTGTAGGGCAACATAAACAGGAAATCCTGCCACAAGATACCTCCACAAGCACTTAATCAGGCCTTCAGAGTGAACCATCACCCCAAAGAGATGGAGCAACCATATATCCTCTTGTAATGCCGGGTGGGAAGGCTGCTGTCAGGGTCACGGAGTACTGTGCCTGGTCCAGCTGCCTTGCCTTTGGCAGCTGTACCCTCCTGAAAGCAAATGTGAGAGGGAGTCAGATGCCTGGCAAATCCAAAGGAGAAAGGTTGACTTGCCAAAACTACTTAGTCTATTCAAGGCAAAGCAATAAATGCTTGTCTGAGTAGTGTCTACTGTTAGTGGACCTGTTCCAGAATAGTAGGAGATGTGATCAAAAAAAAAGTGTTTCCATTTTAATAACTAATTAAACAGCCTAACTTAGCCAGGGACCGCTGCAGTGGAACTGAATCCAAAACCTAAAAGAAATAGTGGTAGCTATAGCCCGAAGCCTTCGCAGTGAATGAGTGATAGAACAAAAACATCTGTCCCTTGGAAGAAGGTCAGAAAAGGCTGATAGTCCTCTTCCAAATGGAGAAAAACCTCTCCAGACTGGGAAATAAAACAGTTCCCATTGGATCCATGCCCTCCAGTCCTTGACAAGCCGGCCAGGGCAGTGGCAGATGCTCTGTCTGCTGCTGTGGTTCAGGCATATGGCTGTGTGTGGACTGCAGTGGTCCAGGCTTAGCATGGAGCCAGGGCGATGCTGTGCTGCCACAAGAGTGGCTGGTGTGCCCCAGCCTGGCCCTGGCCCTTCTTGTGGTGTTGCTGGTCTATTAAATCATCTGCTGGGCTGACAGCTCCCCAGTGTCCTCATGGCTTTGCCTGCAAAGCTGGCCTAATTCCTGGCCTTGAAACAGGCTGGGAACACAGCATGCATGGGGATTTGCTGTTCTCAGCACGTTTATCAGGGAAAACCTTTTCCATGAGAGTTAGGGTCAGCCCACAGCCTCCCCCATCACATTATGCTTGCATAAGCCATCATGTTCACCTGGGTTTCCTGATGTTGCACTGGTGCCAGCTTTTTATGTGCTTTCCTCAGCACAGAGGGCATCCTGCCTTACCTTGGGGGCTGTTTTTACAGGATTTGTACAAACCAGGTTGCCTGGGTTGCCTTTGCCCTGGTGCTGCATTTGGCAGAGGTAGGTAAGGTAAAAAATTACTCTGAAGAGGAGCAGAGAGGCAGCAAGATGCCTGTGCATGTCCACAGGGAAGAAGGCTGGAAGCTCAGAGTGTGGTGCCACATGCTGGAATGCAACACCAGACGAGGGCGTCCCCACAGCAGCCGCCACTGAGAGCATGAGCAGAGACCTCACCTCACCATCAAGAATTGTGCAGCCAAATCAGGTAGGAAAAAATTGCCTCAACAGGTGCATTTGACAGAAAAATCTTTTTGTTTTTTTTCTCTGACAGGTTCCCCAGGCAAACCTGGAACAACCCACAGAGGATGAGTTGGGCACAGTTTATGCTTAAAGCGGGCAGTCATCTCTCCAGTGATGGTGTCTTATTTCTCTCTGTGGGCACAGCTGCCAGGCAGAGCAATAAATCTTTCAGATGGAAGTACTCGGCGTGGACCTGAATTCACAACCCTTTCTGCAACCCTCTCAGCTGCATAACAGCAGCTCTTATTGCTGCTCCCAGCCTGCTTATCTGAGCACAGAGCCTTTTCAGGCTGCTGACACCCACCTGCCTTGGGTCACACTTATTCCTGCTACTTTGGGATGAGGCAGAGAGAGAGTGACTCTTCCTGTCAGAGGCTGCATTGGTTTATTTATCAGAGGAGGTCATTCTGCATGCCACAGTGGCTGGACTGTGCTTGTCTCCAGCAGGGATTTGGGGTATGTGTTTGACCTGCACATGGGACAGCCCCAGCACAGCCCCACTGCTATGGAGGATCAGAGTGGCCCCTGCACTGCTCCAGAAAGGATCATAGAATTATAGAGGCATAGAATGGTTTGTGTTGGAAGGGACCTTGAAGATCATCTAGTTCCCATCTAACCCCCCTGCCGTGGACAGGGACATCTTCCACTAGACCAGGTTGCTCAGATCTCAGTCCAATCTGGCTTTAAACACTTCCAGGGATGGGGCACCCACAGCTTCTCTGGGCAGCCTGTGATAGTGCCTTACCACCCTCACAGTAAAGAATTTTTTCATAATATCTAATCTAAACCTACTCTGTTTCAGTTTGATGATGGAAAGCAATTCAGTGCTGGGAGTGGCATGTGCATATTCATTCCAAAATAACCCACGATGTGCCAGTTGTGGTGGTTTGGGCCCTTGGAGCTGGAATTTGCTTAGCTGCCTCTTCTCCTGACCTCCAGGCTGCCAGGATAATGGCTTCTCTCCTCTTATCTCAGCTGATGTTATCACTGTTCCTCCCATGCCTGCAGATACATGTCATGCGGTAAAATCTCCCTCTGGGGGAAGCTGCCGTGCCAGCCTGGCTGCCAGTGAGCCTGGCATGATCCTTCTTCTCAAATCAGGGTGGAAAGGGATCAGGAATAAATACTTGTCTACTTTTTAAAGCATCTTTCATCCAAAAAAAGCCAGTACGGTATCCTGCCCTTTGGTCTGTATATGAGAGCTGGCAAAGGAAGATTACAGCTAAAGCCCCTCTCAGCACAAAGCACAACGCTGGACTTTGTAAAATCTGAATTGTTCCTACCTCCAGTGTGAGTTTGGGCAAACCCCTCACCCTGGCATCACTCTGGGGTAAGGGGGCAAGGGCAGGTGCGTCCCTATTAGTAAGGGTTTACTTTTTTTCCCAGTATCTGTCTTTTGCTGGGTGGGCAGAGACTGATTCCGTGAAAGCCACTTGGGAAGCTATGGACTGGAGCTGGATAGCCAAGTCATTGCCTGTTTTGCCACAGAAACAAGTCTCTGATTGTAGGTAGATGTGTCTGTGTGCACACAAACACACCCTCACGTGTGCACTCCTCCTCTGGCGGCACTGAGGATGTTTTTTCCTCACACAGTGGTATTTCGCTGAGCTCAAATGTCCCTGGCAGAGGAAGCCTGAGCAGCATTGTGTCTGAGGGACCCGGGGCTGCCCGCTGGAGCTGAGGAGGGAGGAGCAGTGGTACGGCTNCATTCTGCATGCCACAGTGGCTGGACTGTGCTTGTCTCCAGCAGGGATTTGGGGTATGTGTTTGACCTGCACATGGGACAGCCCCAGCACAGCCCCACTGCTATGGAGGATCAGAGTGGCCCCTGCACTGCTCCAGAAAGGATCATAGAATTATAGAGGCATAGAATGGTTTGTGTTGGAAGGGACCTTGAAGATCATCTAGTTCCCATCTAACCCCCCTGCCGTGGACAGGGACATCTTCCACTAGACCAGGTTGCTCAGATCTCAGTCCAATCTGGCTTTAAACACTTCCAGGGATGGGGCACCCACAGCTTCTCTGGGCAGCCTGTGATAGTGCCTTACCACCCTCACAGTAAAGAATTTTTTCATAATATCTAATCTAAACCTACTCTGTTTCAGTTTGATGATGGAAAGCAATTCAGTGCTGGGAGTGGCATGTGCATATTCATTCCAAAATAACCCACGATGTGCCAGTTGTGGTGGTTTGGGCCCTTGGAGCTGGAATTTGCTTAGCTGCCTCTTCTCCTGACCTCCAGGCTGCCAGGATAATGGCTTCTCTCCTCTTATCTCAGCTGATGTTATCACTGTTCCTCCCATGCCTGCAGATACATGTCATGCGGTAAAATCTCCCTCTGGGGGAAGCTGCCGTGCCAGCCTGGCTGCCAGTGAGCCTGGCATGATCCTTCTTCTCAAATCAGGGTGGAAAGGGATCAGGAATAAATACTTGTCTACTTTTTAAAGCATCTTTCATCCAAAAAAAGCCAGTACGGTATCCTGCCCTTTGGTCTGTATATGAGAGCTGGCAAAGGAAGATTACAGCTAAAGCCCCTCTCAGCACAAAGCACAACGCTGGACTTTGTAAAATCTGAATTGTTCCTACCTCCAGTGTAAGTTTGGGCAAACCCCTCACCCTGGCATCACTCTGGGGTAAGGGGGCAAGGGCAGGTGCGTCCCTATTAGTAAGGGTTTACTTTTTTTCCCAGTATCTGTCTTTTGCTGGGTGGGCAGAGACTGATTCCGTGAAAGCCACTTGGGAAGCTATGGACTGGAGCTGGATAGCCAAGTCATTGCCTGTTTTGCCACAGAAACAAGTCTCTGATTGTAGGTAGATGTGTCTGTGTGCACACAAACACACCCTCACGTGTGCACTCCTCCTCTGGCGGCACTGAGGATGTTTTTTCCTCACACAGTGGTATTTCGCTGAGCTCAAATGTCCCTGGCAGAGGAAGCCTGAGCAGCATTGTGTCTGAGGGACCCGGGGCTGCCCGCTGGAGCTGAGGAGGGAGGAGCAGTGGTACGGCTTTCTGCTGGCCGATGAGATGAGTCATTTGGGCCCTTCCACTCTCTTTACAATCAAAAATAAGGTGGTAAGTAAGCCTTGTAATACCCCTCTTAAAATACAACTCTGCAGTAAAAAAAGGAATCACAGAATGTGCTGAGTTGGAAGGGACCACAAGGATTGTTGAAGTCTAACCCTTAGCCCTGCACAGCAGCCTACCCAAGAGTCACACCACATGCCTCAGAGCACTGTTTAAACAATCTGTGGACTCTGTCAGTCTTGGTGCTGTGACCACTTCCCTGGGGAGCCTGTTCTGGTGCCCAACCACCCTCTGGGTGAAGAACCTTTTTCTAACATCCAATCTAAACCTCCCCTGACACAACTTCGGGCCATTCCCTTGGGTCCTGTCACTGGTCACCGCAGAGAAAAGATCAGTGCCTGCTCCTCTTCCCCTCACGAGGAAGTTGTAACTGCAATGAGGTCTCCCTGCAGTCTCCTCTGCTCCAGGCTGAACAGACCAAGTGACCTCAGCCACTCCTCACATCACACGGCTTCCCCTCAAGGCCCTTTACCATCTTTATTACCCTGCTTTGGATGCTCTACA
Organism: Dryoscopus gambensis; assembly: GCA_013389985.1. Taxonomy (NCBI): domain Eukaryota; kingdom Metazoa; phylum Chordata; class Aves; order Passeriformes; family Malaconotidae; genus Dryoscopus; species Dryoscopus gambensis. The sequence continues at coordinate 51,993 of WEIT01036961.1, read as the reverse complement.
GTAGTTTAATATATTTTTTATATTGCAGTGATCAAAACTGCACACAGAACTCAAGGTGAGGCGAGGGCAGGTTTGCTAAATATACTTCTTACTACTGTTTCCCTGTGTGCCATAATTGCTCTGTGTGTATGTCCGTGACAAACAGGCAAAAAATGGAAATTTAATGTAGGTTCCCTGAGCATAGTGTTTAAGGGAGGCAGTGGGGGGAAAGGTGGGCAGATTCACTCCTCATTACCTGCCTAGTGATCAATAAACTCTCCTCAGATGCTGAGGCAATGCTCAAACATGCCAAACAGATGAGCTGAGTGGCTTTTCTGTGCAAAAGAATTTTGGAGAACAGCTAGTCACCTGGGCTCAAATATCCCTCTTGTAATACACAGGTGAGACCCTGGGCCAGGGGCTTGTTCCAGCCTCTTGATTATAAAGGACATGGCATCCCAGAGGATTTGGGAGAAGCTCTGATAAAGGCTGTGCCTGGAGTGAAGGCACAGCCTGTGCCTTGTGAAACCAACTCTCCTGGCCCTGCCCCAGCAGCTCAGCCACGGGCTGTGCCAGAATTCCAGGCTGCAGCTGGTGGGAGCAGGACACAAGACATGGTCACCTTATCCTGGATGCTGCCAGCTCCTGCAGAGAAACCTCCAGGGGTTGGGTCTCGCTCCATCCATACATATATATCCCATGCGAAGTGTGGATGCCTCTCAGGTTTCTCCCCAGTGCATCACCTTGGGGAGATGTTGGTGTCCTTACCCTTGGTCCTGGATTTGTTCTCAATTTGACAGAGGGAAAAACAGTAAAAGAGAGAATGGGAGTGTGTAGGAATGGTCTGCTTTTCACAGCACATGTCCCTCAGCACAGAGGCCGGACGGAAAAATCACCAGTCTGAAGAGCTCAGGACTGGGGATCACCTCTAAACTGACCCCTTTGCAACAGGACACTGCCATGGAGCAGCTGCCAGGGCCTTGGCTCTGGAGATGGCAGTGCCCTGTGTGCCTCCCACACACCTGTGCCCAGGCAGGGCTGTCGGGTGAGGAGCGGAAACGCTTTGCTCCCCACCCTGCCGTGACTCACAGGGCACCTGCTCTGCCTGAGCTGCTGTAACCGTTTCGAAATGTACTGCTATCTGACCCATTCCTTGGGCAGGTGTCCCCTTGGGAGGGCCCTGGTGCTCCAGTGACCCTTGGAGAGCATCCTGCCTGGCATGGGACAGTGGCTTGTGGATCACTGCAATGTTCCTCCTAATGCCTTGCACCAGCCCTTGCCCCTGAGCTCCATGGGGATGCTCTGTCACCAGCTATGAGAGCCAGCACCACCTGCATGGCACAGAAACAAGGCATGGGTGTTGCAGAGATACCTCTCTAATTGCCCTGAAAACTACCCCTCCGAGTTCCTGATCATCCTTTGATCTGTCCAGACAATCATGATGCTATTTTTGCCTCATCTGGATCTGTGCTGCAATATGTCATATGAACACAGCTTGTCACTGTGATAGCTCTCTTCCTTCCTAATCTCTCCTCACTGTTGTCAGTCATGTGCAAGAGAGTGACTCCTTTCCTGTGACAGAAGAGTGTCATGCCTAAAGGATTACTTTCAGGCAACCCACAGAAGGTTCATCTGGGCAGCCACGAGTTACTTTGTTTTACACTACGTTCCTTAAACCCACTGTTTTGTCTTTCTAGCATCACATGGAAGAGATTTCCAGGTTCCCTTTTAGTTTTCTCTGCTATTCTTCAGCAGGTTTGGTGCCTAAAATCCCATGGGACTTTGCAGGAGCCGAGCACTGCTTTGGAGAAGCGGCAGAGACCAGCCAGTGGGAACTGCCACAAGAGCAGTTTGAGCTTTCACAGAAGCTGTAGGCTCCAAGAGGATATGCCTAAGTGTCCGTGGCTCCAGTTGCTGCCTCAGGTAGTCTCTGGGCTGTCTGGCTGTAATCACCATCCCAGAGGCTGTGAGTGAAGCACCCCTGGCATGCGACAGCCAAGCCCACCATGCCATCATCTTGCCACCAGCAATTTTCGTAGAGATCCACAATGTGGGATCTGTTGGGAGGTGGTTCTGGGGTTCAGTCCCCTCAACCTCCTTGCCACTTTAAGCCCCAGCTTACTCCCAGGCCTGCCCCTTTCACAGGGTGGTAAGGAGCTGCTGGCATTCGTGCCATGCCAGTGCCAACACCTTCAGCGTGGCTGCCGGAGCATGTGGTGTTGGGAGAATCTCTCTTGGTTGGACAGAAAGGGCTCCCTGGGTTTGTGCTTGGCAGGAGGCTGAGTGGAGCTCTGGGACTTTTCCCAACAAACCAGAACTGCCATGGTCCCCGATACAAAACGTTTGTCTGGAATAAAAACGCAGTGCTGGTGGGAACTTGTTGTTTGAAAGCTGATGGGTTTGCTCTGTGTCCCATCAGGGACTGTCTGTTCCCCTGTGGCTGGTGCAACCCTGGGCCACCTCCTTGGCTAGTTCAACAGGAATGAACCCATGTATGTGCCTCTGTCTCACCTGGGCCAGACATGCCCAAATGGGTGATTTTTCTCAGTTTAATGACAATGGAGCTACAGGGTGCAATTACCCACCTGGGGGAGAGCACCTTATGCCTGCAAAATAGCACATGCTCTGCTCAAGAAACCCTTGGGTTTCCAAAGACATTATAGCAGCCAGAAACACCCCTTCCTAAAGCAATCAGAGGTCAATAGCCTTTGGGAGGGAGAGAGAGACTTTAATCTGAATTGAATACCTGCGAGATTTCAAGCAAGAAAAGGAGTGGAAAGGCTGCTGCGAGTGGAATTTCCACCCAGTGCAGGCAGCCCAAGGACCTGGGGCACAAAAAAGCACCAGGGGAGTTTGCAGCAAAGCACTGGGAATAACACAGCTGCTTTGCAGGGAGGTGTGCCCCTGGCTTTCTCGGCAAAAAGGCCTCTTGGAAGGTGGGTGTCAGGCCTTTTATCTGCACTACCTTTGTAGTGATAAGGCTCTGGTTCTTGAGAATACCAGAGATCAAGTGTGAAAATCAAAAGAGGGCTTTAAAAAGAGGGCTTTATTTCAAGCTGCAGGAAATAAAATGGCCACCCTGCCATCCTGAGGGAGGTTTAGCAGCCTTAAAACAGGCAGCTCCAGCTCTCCACTTTCACGCAGCAAAGCAAAATCCATATTTGATTTGTGTGCATTAAGGGGGCAGAAGAGTCCTATGTGAATTTGAAAACTCATAAGGAGAAAAAAAGGAAAAAATCATGTGTTAGGTTTAGAACAAACAATGTTTAGCTGTGTTTTGCAGTTTGTGTTTTTCTCAGGCACAACCATCAGCAGACTCATCAGACTGAATAATTTCAGAGCTGTGCTCAAGCCTGCTGCTTTATTCTTTATTGCCATCAGAAGATAAACAGAAACAACTGTTTCTCTTTACCCTTCTTTTTAATTTTCTCATCCTCTTTTTTATGTGTATAATAGAATTGCAGAGTCAAAGGATAATTTCAGGGAGAAGGACCCAAAGCCATGGCCAGCTCCAAAGCTAGACCAGATCCTCAGGACCCCGATTATGAGTTTTTCCTGGGATGGAGATCCTAGCTCCTCACTGGGCAACCTGTGCCAGTGTTTGACCAACCCCATGGCAAGATACTTTGCTTTTAATGAACCATTTTAATGAATGCTTTTAATTTTCCCTTCCCTCAACATGTGACCATTTCCTTGGTCCTGTCAGTGTGCATCTCTGGAAAGAGCCTGCCTCTCTCTTCCCTGTAATGCAATGGACATTTAGGCAATGGACAACAGCACTAGGTCCCCCCACAGACAGCATTAGGACTCTCCCCTACCACAGCCCCCTAGAAGCAGCCCCATGGGTACAGAGTAGAGGGGAATTCTCATTTCCCTTGATGTCCTGCATACTCTCTTGCTGATGTGGTCCCATGGGTGGCCAGCTCTCATCCCCGACTTTGCAGAGCTCTAAACAGAAATGATGTTAGTCACAGAGTTTGGAGGGAAAATACCATCACTGAGAAAGTTCATTAAATATTTGACTTCTCAAGAAGTCTAAAACCTGTATTTGCTTAGAATAAAATGAAGAGCATGACTTGAGAAATGAGAAAGAGGGTAGGGGATATAATCTTGCAAAGATATGCGGCCTCTGAGGAAAGTATGGACAAATATTCAGTGGAGGTATTAAACAAGTTCAGGTCCCACTCAAGTCAAGGATCTCCTAAGGCTTAAGTGGAAAAAATCTTGCCAATCCATCAGGATGGGCGATGTTTGACCTATATGCTTTTGCTGCAAAGTTCAGGTTGCTGCCCCATGGAGCACCAGAGGAGCTGGCCTGGGAAGTGGTGATGTTCACCAGCATCCTGAGAGGGATAGATGTGGGAGGCGGTGGAGGGCAGGAGGTGGGGACACATGGTGCTGCTGGGACAGTAGTCTCTTGGAGAGCTTCCCCCATGCTTAACCCCTCACTTTGGGAGCTAAAAGCCGTGTCACACAAAGCACCTTTGAAGCACTCCCTCCTTCAAACTACTCTGCTGCTTGCCACCACCTTCACAGCTCTGACACTGCTGGAAACCTGGCTGGGCTGGGGCAGCCATGACTTGTGCTGGCCGGCGGGGTACAGCCTCTGCAGCAGCTGGTGGATATCCCAACCAGCCAGTTCAAAAACTTAGCCGCTTTTTGCCCTTTGCTTCTCCCTCAAGCTACAACAAACTCATGCCCACTGATGTGGCTTCCTGCTGGTGGCTGATCTCCCATGCATTCTGCTCTCCTACCACAGATTGGACCAAAACCACGGAGAGGGAACAGTGAAGGTTGGGCACATTTTGAGACCTGCTTGGTTACATAAAAATGTGAGTATGGCAAAACCTGCACCTCATATCCCTACCTTCCCTTGCTCACTGGATCCCTCATGTCACCCCAAAGCTCGTACATGCTCACTAGGTCACTGGAGTGCCTTCTGACCACACGTGCCCCTTCACCTAAGGGGGGAATGTGGCTGCTTTGATGTCATGTGCAGTGCAAGGCACATCGTGACTCATGCCTGACTGCCCTTTAGTAAAGACATCAACATTTTCTGGGAGAGGAATTCTGTGCTGGCCCTCTAATTCCCGTGCTTTGCTCTCGGGGTGCCAGACAGATTTCCAGTGCTGTTTGCAAGATGCTTGTTTGAGGTGGATGCTGCTAAGAGAGCTCCTGGATGTACCTGTGCCATTGCCAAAGTGCACATGGTTGCCATAGAGACGTAGGACACGTAGATCTGACTGATAATCATCTTTTTTTTCCCACCCTTCCTTTCTTTTTGCATTAAGTAAAGGAAACTGCATAGCCAGACATGCCTCTGAGGAGCTGCATTGGGAAATATTGGCAGTCAGGTGGTGGTTTCAGATACTGAAGCTGCAAGCAGCCATTTGTTTACTGGCAGACAAGGGTAATTCTCAGGGAGCAAACCTGCTCCGGAATGGGTGACGGACAGAATCTGGAGAAGGCTTCAGCTCTGTTGAGACCTTATACTGCTGCACAAGGTAGAAGTGAGCTCAGACCCTGGTTTTGTTACGCACCATCTCTCCATCCCCAAAATACATGATCTCATAACAGCAGAAATATCCTTTCCTAATTAATAATCTCTCTTTGTGTCCACAAAGGTCTGCCAGCTATTTCTGCCAGCAAATACTGTTTGCACTTTACAGCATGCTAGGGTGTGATCTTTATCTATATGAACTTGATTTGCTCCTGTAGATCCTGGATAAAAACAATAAAAGGCCTCATTCAGTTCAGAATTACCAACTGCTTGCCTCCTGGCATGTGCCCCAGTGCTACCGATTTTTAAGTGATCTTGCTAACGTAACTCTTGTTGCAGTTGTGTTTCGAACATGCCATCTCCTTTTGCTTTGGAAGAGCAAGATCAGGGCACAAATAATCATACAGCAAAGAAATAGCTGTTCAGGCATTGTATCAAAGACCATAACAGAAGCATTTAAGAAAGTGTTGAAGTGTTAGGAGTTTAAAGAAACAGGATTTCCCACCAGAGCTAGAATTCGCTCCTCCTTTGGTTGCACAACGTCCTCCTAAAATGGAGCCCCCACCAAACCTTGTGGTTGCTGCAACGTGAGTCCAGACAAAACATCCAAGATGAGGAAGGCCTCTGTCTTTTTGGAAACTTTGCTTTTTCTGCTTTGCCAGAAGTCATCCTTTGCTCACCTTAGTGAGTCCTCCCTCATGTGAGCACTGCCATTAATGTCAGAGGAAGTGAGTGCATGCCCAGCAGCATGGGACCGCCTTGCACAACCAGGCCTAAATATAAACCAGACATGAAAGATAAAGTCTCCAGTAAATAAAATTGCAATAGCTTGGGGCCCCAGCCAGCTCGTGTGAACGTTAGGGGGTGTTGGCTATCCTGGCTTCTCCTCAAATCAAATGAATTCAGCACATGGCTGAAACATAGGGAGTTTTTCTGAATTAAAAGCATTCTTAAACAGTCCCTCTTAACTGGTGTTTCAAAAGTGCTGTGACATGAGGAGATGAGCAGTGTGGCTCCTCCTCATGCTCAGCAGCCAGGACTCTCTCCGTCCCTGCACAGCAGTCAGGACATTTCCTGCAGCAGCTCGCTGTGCTGCCAGCCTGCTGCCTGCCAGCTGGTGGGATGCTCGTGGATGGGCACCACACGTACACCAGCGTGATGGGCTTCCTCAGAGGGCAGATATTCAGGTTAATTACCTCCCTGAGAGCCAGGCTTACAGAGCATATCATTCAACTCAGATTAAATTGCTCATCAACAGATGACCACCTGGCCCACTGGATTTGCTAAGAGTCATAGTTGGTGCTTTCCTACACCTGTGTTTTGTTCTTTGACACGTTCCAGAATTTAAGGTCAAGGTGGGAAGCAATGATCCGTCCATGCTGCACACCAAAGCCTGCCTTCAAACTGCAGCCTCATAATGTCTTTAAATGGTTTTGTGTTGGAGGGTTCAACTACACACCATGTGTAAGATTGCTCTGGCACATCCCTTTTCTGACACTCCTCCAGAAGGAGACATGCCTTCACAGACAGATTTTTGGGCAACCCAGCTGCTGGTCTGGCACAAGATGTGCATTTTTGCAATACAAATGTGTGCAGTGATGATGCTTGAGCTTTCTTGCGTGGCACTTGAAGGGTGTAAACCGACTTGAATTTATACTTGAAGGATATAAACCAGCAGCAGCAACAGATGGATGTAATACTGGAGATGCTGTGGGCCTCTGAGGATGTGTTGATGCTCTCACCTGCTGCTGGTGACTGCAGGAGGTGCCTCACACCTTGTGAGACACAGGGAAATGTCCAGGCTCTTAAAATAATACCCTAACATTAAAACAATGCATCAGTTTGTGTTCCAAGTTCCGGAGGGTTTGCAGGACCTTTTGCACTCGTTCAGCGAGAGAAATATCAGCCTGCAGGGTGGTGGTTTGCAGAAAGCAGCATGGCTTGCCCACACACACAGGCAGAGTTTCAAAGGCGATGAAGATCAAAGGAAAAGGCTTCAGACAAAGCCGCAGCACAGAGTACTAGGCATGTTAATAATTTAGAAATAGTCAAATGTAAGAATAGTCAAATGCAGGCACTGAAGCAGTCACGGGGCTTTCTCAGTGAGTGCATCCCAAGGCAGGAGACAGGCACCAATGCAGGGCAAAGGGCTCTCCCTGCCCGGCTTCCCCTGCTGGCTCACCAAGGGAGGTGACAGACCATCCCTCCTCTCCGGAGGGCCTGGAAGCATGACGTGTTCAGATGTGTGTGTGTTGGGGAATAAAAACCTCTGGTTTTGCTGGTTGTGCATTTGGAAAGTCGTGAGTGCACAGATTATGGCCAGCTGCCATTCAATCTGTGCACGAGTAACCTGAGAATCCTGAGTGTACCCAGCTGGTAAAACGAAATTTTTGAGTGATGGTTAAAAATTATTAATAAATATTATTAGAAGAATGTATTTTTCCTTTGGAAAAAAAGGATTTTTAATCAACCTTTAGTTACCATGTGCCACAGATCTTCCTTAAACCAAAGTAATGAACTTTAGCATGAGTGGTGTTCTTAGGTGACTAATGGGATATTGGAAAACTAACTTGGTGATTTTTAGGGATGAGTAAGAGACGGTGTAAAGCGAGAGCCTGTCAGAAAAGGGCTTGTAATCCTTCAGCGCTGGCTGCATGAAGAGATGAAAATGGGAACCTGAAATGGAGCTCCTTTCTAAACCCATCTCACAAAATTAAGGCATAAATTTTAGAGGTAGCCCACATAATGGCTTTCAGTTTCAAGTCACAGGTAAGATCCATTTTTAATGGTACTATTTTTGCTGTGGTGCTTCTGACAAATGGTCAGAGAAACGTCAATCTTGGCAGCTCATAAAATTAGCAACATCTCCCTAATAAAGCTAAAGACAGGAGCCACTTTCTGAACCTGTAGGGGCCAGAGCATCCCTGAGTGTGCAGCACAGCTCAGGCTCTGCAGTGCTGCAGGGATGGCTCTCCAGAGCAAAACAGAGCCTTTCCAGGTCCTTGTGCCACAGCCCCTGCTCTTACCAGGTGTGGGCATCCACAGCTGCTCTGGGCCACCTGTACCAGTGTCTCACCACTCTCACAGTAAAAAATCTCCTCCTCATGTCCAATCTAAACTTACCCTCTCTCAGTTTAAAACTGTTACCCTTAATCCTGTCCATGGTAAAAAGCTTCTCTCCATTACTCTAATAAAACCACTTTCAGTGGTGAAAGCCACAGTTAGGTCTCTCCAGAGCCCTCTCTTCTCCAGGCTGCACAACCCCAACTCTCTCAGCCGTTCTTCGCCTATTCCATCCTTCTGGTCATTTTTGTAGCCCTACTTTGGACCCACTCAAATAGGTCCATGTATTTCTTGTGCTGAGGGCCCCAGAGCTGGATGCAGCACTCCAGGTGGGGTCTCACCAGAGAGGAGTAGAAGGGAAAAATCCCCTCCCTCCTGCTGCTGCCCACGCTGCTTTGGATGCAGCCCAGGACACAATTGGCTTACTGGGCTGTGAGAGCACATTCCTGGGTCATGTCCAGTTTTCACCCACCAGTATCCTCAAGTCCTCCGCAGGGCTGCTCTTGATGCATTCATCTTCCAGCCTGTGTCGATACCAGAGGTTGTCCCCACCCATGTGCAGGACCCTGTACTTGGTCTTGTTGAACCTCGTGAGAGTCCCATAGGTGCACTCTTCAAGCCTGTCCAGGTCTCTCTGGATGGCATCCCTTCCCTCCAACATATCCACCACACCACTCAGCTTGGTGGTCTGCAAACTCACTGAGGGTGCATTCAATCCCACTGTCCATGTCACTGATGGAGGTACTAAATAGTACTGGTCCCAGTATGGACCCTTGATGGACACCTCTCTTTACTGGTTTCCACCTGAACATAACTATAACCTGTTGGACAGAGCCATCCAGCCAGCTCCTTATCCATCTAACAGTCCATCCCATATCTTTCCTACTTAGTGTCAAGAATGATGTGAGGAATTGCTTCAAAGGCCTTAGAGAAGTCCAGGTGGAGACCCTGCCTGAGCTGCAAGGCTTGCAGGGTGGGAATGTGCCGTAAGTCCTGGGCTAAGCCCAGGAGGCCAGCAGTGTGCTGTGCATTGCCATGGCAGGCACAGGATCAGCCCCTAGGAAGGAGGACCAGGCTGAGGGTGATGGAGGGAAATGCTCACTTAGCACCTGATCTTGACAGGCCTTTTAGTTTAGGAGCTCCTTGAGGTATGTGCCTACACCCACATTTACATATACATACACGTATTTATATAGATTTCAAATCCAAAGTTAAAGTGCAAAGGCTTTTGAAAGCTTTAAAGGATTTAAAGGCTCCTGCTAGGAGTGATGCTGGTGTGGAAGAAGAGAGAAAATAAAGTTCTGCTCTGGCTGGGGGAGCAAAAATGCAAAAGAGCCATTGTGGGGAAGCCTGGAGTCATCTTTTTGTGCATTTCCAGACTTTGTTACTGCACGCAATTTGTGGTCGGTGTCTGTGAAACGGGGGCAGTCAGCCCCTTTCCCACCATGGGCCCTAATGTCCTCTGCTCACGGGCTGCCTCTCACTGCACAGCACAGTGGCAATCCTGCCACCTCACACTACTAAAATAAAAATAACATGAAATAACAGAAAATTAAACTTGGGTCAATCGCCACTGATTGGCAGTGAATGGAAGGGGAACAATTTCAGTGAGGGCTGGCATCAGATAATACAGCCAAGAGCCGATACTTCAGGAAGTATTCACCATGAAATGTGGGGTTTTTTCCTCTCTTTTCTTTTCCTCTGCATCTTTTTTATTGATCTGTGAAAGGAGAGCTCTGCAGATGCAATATCTGAGAGCTGGTGGTATTCTCATGCCTTTGTCTGCAGCTCTTGTCTCTGTAATTGTTTCTGGCTTCCTCTGTACCGTACTTTGGGCTTTCCCTGGGAGGCCTTTTAGCCATCTGAAATTAAAGGTTCGTCTTCATCAGCCCTTTACCTGAGCTTCTTGCTTCCACTACTAACCAGCAATTTTCTAAGCACCCTGAATCAATTCAGTTTTTCCATCAGAGGTCAGATGTTTCAGCTGGAAAGAGCCACTGGTGGGGGGGCTGTCACCTCTTCTTTCGGCCCCAGCCCTCCTCCTCCTCACCCAGCACATGGGAGACTGGTTCAATTTCCATGTCCTCCTTCAGCACAAGGAGCTGCAGTTGTGCTGCAGACCTGCATTTCCCTCTTTTCTGTGGTGAAGCAGCACAGCCCCCCCGTATGTCCATCTTTCTGGGGAAATGGGTGAGTGTTTCCGTATCAGTACCTGTGTGCTCAGAGCCGACAGAGGGGCAATCGTTACCCTGCTCCTCGCACCTTGTCCCCTCCTCTGTGCCACGCTGTGTCCAGCACTGTGGCCTGTGACAGATGGCTGCTCAGTTTGCAGCCGCGTTCAAGCCTGGAGGCGCCGGCATTTCCCAGGCAGAGCGGTAACCGGACGCACAGATTAGCTCTGGCTCATCTCCATGTTTAAATGAACTTCCCCTAATTAGGGAAATTGCCTGTGCTTACACTTCAGACAGATCCTCCCTGGAACAGCATTCATAAACTTCCCGTGCACTGCTGCACACAAGCACAGTGTGGGGTGATGATTATCCCAAGCCCCTGGCCAATCCCACCTCTGCTCTGGTGGCCACCTCACTGCCCAGGGTTTATGCCCTTTCACCTCCTCTTTGCTCACTTTGCTCACTTTGCTCACTTCTCACCCCGTCTTCACCTGGAGATGCGTAGGTTCCTCTTCCCCCATCTGTCAAGGGTTGCCCTAACACCACCAAAGCCATAACCCCACACCTAAATTTTATTATCCACCAACCCCTGCTCAAATCCCTACAAGGCCAGCTCATGAAACTTCCCCTACCTCCCCTTGCTAGACGTACAATTTTTAGGAGACCTTAAGGAGAGACAGCTTTACGGGTCTGTGAATGTTCATATTATATTGCCACATTTTTTGCTCAAAACAGACTTTTCATATATGCTGAAGAGAGTGCTGTGAGACAAATTAAGTCTGGGTAAAAAAAGAAAGAAAACCAAACAAATTAAGCTTGTTAAGCTTTACAGACAACTGCTGCAAGGCTGAAGCAGGACTTAAAAGCTGGGGTTTTCAAAGGGCCCTGAGTGAAGCAGCCCTGGGACTGACACTGAATTTAATTTGCTCTAGGCTGAAGGAGGCAGCTTTGGAGAAATGCCCATATGCATACTGATTCCTCCAACAGACACTTTACCAAAAATTAGGAGCTACAATGCAGCCAGGGAATCCTCATGATGAAAAGAGAGCAGAATCCAGAGAAAGGATACTTCCACCTTAGTGAGGATGTTACAGACCAGCACGGCTTTTTTTTTTTTTTTTTCCCCCCCCCTCAGGAGATGTAATGGGAATTTATCAGCATACACAGACAAGAGAAAACATTTTAAAAACAGAAAAAAAACCCACCCCAAGCCTCCACAAATTGCAGATGAAATCTGTATAAGAACAGGAAATAACTTTTCTGTTAATAATCCTTAAGGTTAACAAACTCACGAGAGCCAGACAGTGAGAACAGTGCCCAGCTCTGACACCTGCCCTCCAAAGCACTTTTTATTTTATGTCATTTTTTAATTGAATAGATTTCTCTTTTTCTGTTCTTTGTATTGCAGGCAATGCTTTGGATGGCATAAAGAGGCACTGAGCCAGAACGAGCAGGAATTGAAAGAGATCTGGGGGAAAAGTGGAGCTTGCCTGGCTTGAGGATATTTCTTTTCAGTGTGGAAAGAGACAAACCAAATAGGCAGAGTTCCCTATGAAGGAAAAGACACCAAAACCTAATTCAAGTCCTGGCTTCAAAGCGAGGTTCCTTATCTAAATGGCAGGATTTGTCATCACAAGTACAGTCACACACAGAGAAATAGAATAATAAGAGTGAAAATGTATTTAGTGCTTTTAATACAATGTTGTCGATCTGATTTATTTCATCTTGAATTCCAGTATTTGGAGCTTTTGTTAAGGACCAAGATGCTGCAGTCATGCAGCTTTAGCAGCATTGCAACTTTTCGTTACATATTCTTCTTTCTCTCTTCTGTGTGAAAGAAGAAAGCTTGAAACTCCAAGCCCTGAAGATCAGGCTTCAAAGAGCTTGTGAAAGATGTCTGGTTTCTGTGGTTTTAAAGCCTCAGTGTTTACAAGCAGGATGAAGATTTTGGAGGTAACCAGGTGAGCATCTGGGACTGGTCAGCACGAGGCATGCACCATAACCAAAAATAAAAATAAAGAAATTGCCATATACATGATTTTTTTTTCCAAATAGCAGGATTTAATGTCAACTTCATAATGGGAAGGAAATGGACAGATACTGAAGCTTGGCAATCCTGCCTTTACCTAGATTTGTCCCAAAAGCAAGATGTTACTGAATGTGTTGGATGAGACACTTAAACCTGGTAATAAGATTTGGCCTCCATGCAGGAAGAGAGGGAGTGTGGCATCTGTCCTGCCTCAGGCAGATCTTTGTGACTCCCCTGATACCCAGATACTGTTTTGGGTGCTGCGTATCAGCCATAGAATCTCTCTGGGTAATGATGTCTCTCTGCAACCAGGCAAGGCTTGTGAGCTGCCACACAAGGTCTTTGTCTTCCCCTCGAGTACTTTAGCCTGTGTTTGCTTTGTGATTGGGTCTTTGATTGGTGGTAGAACTTAATTTCTTTCTAAATTTGCCTGGGAATTAATCCAGTTCTTCCAAGAGTGAGCTATTTGCAAAGAAATAACGACGTCCTGGGTTGGAGTAACTCTGAGGCCAGTGATTAGATGGCCAGCCTTCCCTCCTGCCTCACAGGGCACACAGCGAGCACGGCTTTATAATGTCAATATACTCAGTACACTTCTCAAACCCACTGAGCAAACATGCACCGAGAGCGTGCTGCAGGTGGGCTCGCTTGCCAGGGGCTGCTGCCTCCTTCCGCAGCGGTGTTTAGCGAGTACATGGCTTTGTTTAAACAGGAAAACACATTAAGAGGCACTCCATCCTTGAGTGTTCCTGTCTCTGCTGCCTGCATTCCTGGCTGGGGTGTTTAATTCACATTAAGTGCAATGTGCTCGTGGGACCCTCTGATTAAAATACCAGCTGGCCAAGAGCACCGGAGTAATTAGGGTAACTCCTTAACTGAGAAAAGACCAGTTATGTTCAGTTTTTTATCAGTGTTTCCTTTTCCTTAGGTTTCATGTCTTCTGTCCAATGGTCTGTATGCTTCCCATAGAGTTCCCTGTGGCCACAGTGATGGGACCTGGGATAAAATCCACAGCCACAATTTTCAAGCATGACCTCTGGTCTTCGGATTGGGTTTCTTTAACTTGCATCGTATGAAAGTTTCCTTCAGCCTCAGCTGAATATCTGTGTTTGTTGTGCAGCCAGGATTAGTGCCCAGTCACTGAGCCAATACTCTCCCCATGCTTGTTTTCTGTGCTAACCATGGATAGACACAGGACGGCTTACAGAAGAGGGATGATGCTGCACGAGGTCAGTTTCAGCAGAGGTTGCTCTATTTTCAGATGCTCAGGTTGAGGGGCGTCAAGGTGCTTGGCCTCTGTGACAGAGCTCAGGAACAAATCTGGTGCCATTAAAGTGTGAGTTGCGCAAAGACACTAATCATCCAGCCAGGCCCTCATCCTGGTTACATCTGTAGTGTAAAATCTAGCTCTATTCTCTTCTGCTCAGTGGGATAATACAGATTTACAGCAGGGCAAGTCTTGCCCAAATCTGAAAATTTACAGATGCAGTTGTTCCAGAAGAATTACACCTAAACCAGTCTTTGACTATTACTCCAAAACCAAACCCAAAATTATATTCCTCCGTGATATCCAGGAACAGATACTTTGGCTGAATCCAAGAAGGTGTCACCTTACCGAATCTGGGTCCCCAAACAGCAGATCCAGGGTCCCACAAGCATCTCGGACAGCAGAGGTGACAACAGAGCTGCTTTCTGTGGCCTGCTGAGCATGTCCTGAGAAGGAGTTCTGTCTACTCCACCTTCATCTCCAGAAGACCCCCTGCCATGAGCTCAGTGATCACTTATGGCCCTGGACTCTATTTTGCACTAATCAAAACCCTTCCAAGACCTCCCACTGTGACAGGCATGGAGAAGGTCTCACCCAATACCCTCCGAGTTTAGCACTGGGGATGAGGCACAGATCTTATCTGTAAAAAATTTTAAAAGAAGAAATAAATTAAGAAAATAAGTTAAGAAGTAAGTTAAGAAAACACAGCCACTGATTCTTTTTAACATTCTTCTCCTCTCTGCTCATGAACTGGGATAATTTTCTCAAAGAGTAAGGTTTTCCCACTTCCATCTGATACTCTTTCACTCAGACCAAGACACTTCTCACCTGCAATCATGGTTTTGTTTTTTTCTAGCAATCAAACAAATCCCTGCAGTACAAAAGGGAGGTTATTTTACCTCCTTCTCAGTAAATAAGGTTGTTGAAGTGGGTTTTCATTGGATGCACTATACCAAGCACTGAGGGTAACAACTGCATTTGTTGGTCCCACAGCTTTCTTCCAGCAGGCTGGGCTGCAGTTGTCAGAGACCTCCTGCCTCAGTCCAAGGCTGATCTGGTTCCTTGGGGGACATCAGGGACACAGCAGTTTAAGAGACTTGCCAGAAACCTAAGTTGTGCCTCAACATTTCTCCCAAATGACACAAGGCATGCTGAACTAAAATCAGGGGAGAAAAGGGCACAGACCTGGAGGTAAGCATGTTGATATTTACACCAAAAGAAATAGCTGGAGTAACTTAACAGAGCTTGTCCTGGAGCGATGTAGAACAATTTGCTGAGTAAATTTCCAAGAGGACATAGAGCTAGCCAAAAAGCCCTATTTTTACATATTTTTGGGAGATGTGTAGGGAAACGCTTTGGACATAAGGCAAGCTCTATTTGCTTGTCCTGGAAAGATAAATATTTTAGGGTTCGTGGTTCTGGTTGTCAGCACCTCACCTGAAAGTCTGCCCAGAGGCCCATTTGCCAATAATAATGATCGAGTTACAGGATTACGAGGCCCAACCCATGAGAAAACCAAGCAAGGAAGTCAATACTGTTCGGCAGCTCTGTGTGTGCCTGTGCAGCTCCGGCAGTGCTCTGGTACTGCACAAACACCGCAGCTGATTATGAGAGCGAAGTGCCCCACAAAGGGCCAGTACCTGGAGAACCAGTTGACCAAGGAAATGGAAGCTGCCGTAAGAAGCAGCCTGATGTTTGTGGTGTACCCAAAAGAAAGCCAAGGGGAGCTGTCGCTGCCCGCTGCAAATACCTGAGAGGCTAGGGAAGACTATTTAGGGTAAACTCTGGCTTCAGAAAAGAAAAAATTATAATCTGTCTCCACAACAGCTCAGGTTAGGAGGGAATATCTCTCACCACTGAAGTGTGGGGTCTTGTAAGGTTCCTGAGTTCCCCAGGGCAGTCGTGGAGGCTGGAAACCCTTTGGTGAGCTGCAGCCAGGAACTGTTTGTATGCAGCAGTCACTGACGGGCAGGGGCTGGAGGGTTATCCTAGCAGTGCTCCCTCCAACAAGGGAATTGTGGAGCAGAGCTACATCTGCTCACTGCACTGAAGAACCAGCCACTGGGTTGGCAGGGATCCCCAGTATATGCTGCTGGCTGAAACCAGATCCTGGACACTGATGATGCCTGCAGTGTCCACCAGACAATGAAATCAATTGCTCTCCTTTCAGGGAGGGGAAGAAACCCAGAAGAATTAGGCCTGGGAATTTCACTCTTTACCTTAAGAAGAAATGAGTCTCATGGGTGAAAATAATGTAGCACAGCCAAGGCTGGGCAGTTGGCAACACTGGAAGCCATGCTGGTCTCATTAACAAAGGAGAGCAAGCGGGGACAAAGCCTGGAAGAAGCAGTTTCCAGACACATTGCATCTGGGAAACCCTAGTGAGCCATGCAGCCCCTGAAGGTGTCGAGGGTGTGAGTAGAGAAATGGCAACAGGGATGCAGCTAGGACCAAGAGACCTCAAAGACCAGCCTGAAGCCCTGGCTGGGGCTAGTGGCCACCTCCAGGCCAGCAGACTCCCAGGGGAGAGAACTCTCCTTCCCACCCATAAGATTTTTCCTCCAGTTTTCCTCAGTTTAAATCTGGTTTTATATTGCCAACTGGTATAAAGGTCTGGTAGCCTGCTCACCCTGGTCCTAGGATTTCTGGTGCCCCAGATACAGCTGTTGGAGGAGACTGCAGTGACCCCATTTATTCCCTGGTTAGCAGCAGCAAGAATAGTATGTCCATGTCAATACAGCTGTATCCATTTCTGCTGATAATTTTTGTCTCTGGAGAAATGTAAATATTCATTTGTCCTTCCCACTAATGAGGGGTTTCTCAGAGCTGGGATAGCCTCACTGAATTCCATGGTGTTATTGCTGGGTTAGAAAGAAAAAAGTCCCAGAGAGGTTGGCCGTGCCAGAGTTTTCCACATCCTCCACCTGGTTTGCATGACAGCAGTTGCTTGGTTTTTGACTGTATGGCAGTGCTGGGGTTTGCTCCAACCTTTAAGGTCTTTTGAGGGCTGCTCTAGCCTCAGAGCATGGCAGCACCCAAAGGGAGATGGGCAGGTCGGCTGGGAAAGAGCCTGCCAGAGCTGCAGGAGCTCATCTGCTGGAGCCCACCAGGCTCTGCCCAGGTGGAAAGAACCTCTAGGTCTTGGGACAGCCAGTGCCTCCTCCAAGCACAGTGTGCTGCACACCAGGGCCTGAGCTAGGCTGGGTAACACCTTTTACAGTGTGCCAGCCAGCAGAAAATGACTCATCTGTTCATGAAGTGGTACAAGACACGTTATTTGCATCCAGAGTGATTATATACCACCAGAAACATTTACAAACTGATGTATTGGGTTAGCATGGCTGCAGAGGAGGGCTACAGGGCTTCTCTGAGAAGATGCCTCATATCCCACAGAGGCAAATGGCAGCTGGCTCCAAGACAGACCTGCTGCTGACCAGAGCCAAGCCTGCCAGCAAGAGTGGTAGTGCCTCTGGGATAATAGGTCAAAGAAGTGGTGGAAAAAAGCTGCACAACAGCAACTGCAGCCAGACAGGAGTGGGAATATGAGAGAGGAAAAGCCCTGCAGACACCAAGGTCAGTGAAGAAGGAGGGGGAGGGCATGCTCTGGGAGCTGGAGCGGAGATTCACCCACAATCCATGGCACTCCTTGGGGGAGCAGATATCCACCTGCAACCCACAGAGGACTCCATGCCACAGCAGATGGAAGCCCACGGGAGGCTGTGACCATGTGGACAGTCCATGCTGGAGCAGGTTCCTGGCAGGACCTGTGGCCCTGTGGAGGGAGGAGCTCACACTGGAGCAGGTTTGTTGGCCGGAGCTGTGACCCCACTGGGGACCCACACTGGAGCAGCCTGTTCCTAAAGGATTGTACGCCATGGAAGGGATCCATGCTGGAGCAGTTTGTGAAGAACTGCAGCTTGTGGGAAGGGCACTGGAGAAGTTCATGGAGGATTGTGTCCTGTGGGAGAGACCCCACACTGGAGCAGGGGAAGAGTGAAGTGTCCTCTCCCTGAGGAGGAAGAAGTGGCAGAAACTGAATGTGATGAACTGAGCACAGCCTCCATTCCCTGTCCCCCTGTGTTGCTGGGGGAAGGAGGCAGAGAATTTGGGAATGAAGCTGAGCCTGGGAAGCAGCAACGTGTACGATGAAACTGTTTTTAAGATTTGGATTTATTTCTCATTATCTTACTCCCATTTGATTGATAATAAATTTAACTAATTTCCCTAAGCCAAGCCTGTTTTGCCCATGACAGTAATTAGTGAGTGATCTCTCCCTGCCCTTACCTCAACCCACAAGCCTTTCATTACATTTTCTCTTCCCTGCCCAGCTGAGGAGGGAAATGACAGAATGGCTTTGGTGGAGACCTGGCATCCAGCAAGGGTCTACCCACCACAATCAAACACTGTATTTTCTTTTAAATGAACTCAGTACTGTTCAGAAGATGGGTGAGATGAGGGCAGCTAATAAGCACAAGGAATTAACATTAATCAAAAGCGAGCAAGAGTCCTTCCAGACATTCGTTTGTTCAAACCAAGAGGAGGATGACAAAGGAGAAAATAACCGATAAAACACTGAGAAATTAAATTATTTGGTACTTAGTAATAACTGAGATCTCACTTTTTTTCAACAATCAACTTACCTCTAGATAAGACACATGGCCTGGCTTCTAAGAGATGATGAAGCAGAACATCAGGATTTGAGGGATTAAGTTTGTGGAGCTCCTGAATCCAGAGTTAGATTTTTCAGGTCTCTGATGCCACAATGAGGAGTTACTTTGCAGAAAGAACTGTACAAAACAAAACATTTCAAGGAGAGTGAGGTTATGAGGGGCTTGGCTTAGTCAGGGCTGACGGGCATTGCAAAAGGCCTCATCACAAGCTTATTATCAGTGGGATTGCAGCAGTCCAAGGCACTGTGTCAAACACATGGGGAAAGCCTGGAGGTTTTGAAATCTGAGCAGACCAACACAGAGCACAGAGGTGAAGAGACTTTCCCAGGGTCAGAGTGCAGGCACGAAGGGCAGTTAGCTCAGGTCCCCTTGGCACTGTATGTCCTCACTGCATGTACAGTTAGGCAGGACTGCCTCAGGGCTGTTACCTACTCTGTGCATTTTTGGCCTGGTCGCTGCAGACTAAAGCTTTGCATTCTATCTGCACCACGCTTCCCCCTGGTACCCAAGCGGGAGGTTCTTCCTTTCACTTCTTCTTTCCCCAGCTGCACACAGCCTTGGGGCAAGCGGCCAAGAATGGCAAGTTCTTCTTGCAGCTTCCTCAGCTGAGTTAGGCAAGAAATTAAACGATTCATGCCCTCTCTCCTGTCCCCGTTTTCTATCTTGGGACTTTGTGCAGGGTACCTTTCAATCAGATTTAACAGCCATCCATACTGATAAAGGAGCGGCTGACCTGCCATCCCAGCTCCAATGCTGCATATATGGGTGCTGGAGCAGCCTGGCTGTCATCACACTCCAGTCCTCAACACAAATCTTTGCAGAAGTCACAGCTGAGATGCTGCTATTTCACAGAAAGCTTAAATGGTTGTCTTCACTGAGTGCCCAAGCTATAGCCCGGCTGCCCTGGAAGAAGCTGTCTCCGCCTGACACACGCCCTCTCACTTTTCTGAGCAGCTATCCCAGCTGCCAGGTGGGAGCCTGTTGTCATTAATCACAGCCATACCAATGAGAAAGGGCAGTAAGAAATAGTTTGAGGGTGTTTTAAATCAGAAACTATTTTTTATACTTCCTCTTGAGATCAGCCAGTCTCTGCCCAGGCACGAAAGATCGTTTTTCTCTTCCCTTTCCTCTGTGCCACCCTGATCCTGGGAGGGTGCTGGCAAGAGCAGAACCTAGTGTTCAGCTCCCAGGAGCTCAGAATACTCGAGTTGTCTCAATACCATTGTGAAAAGCAGCAGGCTGGTGGGCAGCAGCATGCATTGCCCTGCTGTGAGGGTTGCCCTCTGTCCTGTGCTGGAGTCTCATGCTCCAGATCCCCAGCTGTTCCATTTATGATCCAGTAGAAGAGCACGGCGGCACTGTCCACTGGCTGTACAGGGCTGCCTCCTCCCCTGGCTCTGCCACCCCACTCTTGCCTTCCCTCTTTTTCAGCTCCGTGGTGTTCACCACAAAGCACTCCTTCAAGTTGAAGGTCACTTTCAAGAAGTCTGGGACAATGACCCAGGATTTTTTTCACCTCCCACCATAGATGGAAGCCTCTGGAGAGCCCTCTCGAGTTCGTAGTCTTGCCTGGGGGCTGGCAGCTTGGCTACAGGAGATTTTCTGTATGCACTTCACCATCCAATCTTTCTTTCAGGACTATTTGCTCTGAAAAAGAAGCTGCAACACATCTACTGTGCCAGAGTGTGTCTCGCCCCTCAGCTACATCTCACAGTGCACTGCACAGTCTTTGGGAACCCAGACTCTAGGCACCAAGGCATTGCAAACTGAATAGGGTCAAATCTTCCTTAGCTCTGCAATTATTGTATTTGCCTCTCCAAGCCTGCCTCTTACACTTACCCCTGTTTTTTAGCAACACTCTGGTCAAAACATTTGGGAGAGAGGCACAACCAAGTCCTCCCAGGGCAAGATGAGAGGTGGAGCCTAGTCAGTCCCAGCTCTGACCCTATGTGTGTGTTTGGGCAAATAGTGCACAGGCACATGGACTCCTAGGCAGCACTGGCTGCCTCTGGCCAAAATGATCTGGTGGCCAAAGAATTCATTGTATAGTTCCTGTGGTCTTTGGGAAACTGGAGGAAAAGGGGGACAGGAAGGGCCCATGGGACAGGAAGGGCCCTGGCACAGACATGCTACCCACCTTCCCTTCCTGCATGGCTGGTGCAGATGTGTGGGAGTACGGGGCTCTACAGCTCCTGTGAACATCTCAGAGACGTTCTTCGCCTGGTTGGACATATTTTGTAAGGCCAGGGAAGGGCCCATGTGGCTGTTGAAATTGCTTCCCTCTGCTAAGACAGCCAGACACAGGAGTGGGGAGAAGAGGAGCATGACTACACTGCTGAGTGGGCAGCAGACCTGGTGGGGCAGGAGGATCATAATTTTCTGTCCCTGCTTCTGGGCTTGTTTCTGAGTTCCTCTTTGTATTATTCCTTGTCAGCTCCTGCATTGCCAAGGGGGACCTCAGCTGCTTCTGATGCCCCGTGTGTTAGGGGCTCACAGAGGGAGAAACTTGGGATACATCACCACAGTGCCTGTGGAACTGCCTGAGCAGAGAGAGCACCCTCCTGCCCAGCATCTCCCCTTTCCCCCCAAACTCAGATGCACAGTATTACCCTCCTACAGCTTGTGAGAGCACGTGTACAGACCTCTGCTTCCCAAGGTGTTAGTCATTCCCGTGGGGATCACCCGTGACACAGACGGCTGAGCATCCCGCTCTGCAGCCTCGCACGGGGACACCCACACTGTGCCACGGCTGTGCACCCCACTGTTAAAAATCATCCCAGTGACACCAAAGGCTGTGCAGTACAAGCTGCGGGGACGCGAGGGGATCCGGCTTTCTGTCGCCAGCAGATGGCATCGCCACTCTCAACGTCAGGGAAACCAAGAAGAACGTCTGCTTTTCTATTTTTTTTTTTTTTTTAAATCTGTTCAATTTTTGATAATATTTTTTAGGTGCGGGTGAGCCCAGAGCTGAAAAACACTTGATGGGTGAATTTACAAAATAGATTTTTGAATATTGATTTTCTCTGAAGATCTGTTCTTGCAAAACCTAATGAAGGAATGCTGCCCCGTTTGTTCCCGGGAAATAAATGGCTGGATGTGCAATATGCCAAGCTTCCTTATATTTTCCTAACCTGAGGAGCTGAGGGTACTCAGTGCCTTGGGTTGGACACCAAGAGCATCCAGGAGCACATCTCTTATGCAGCATCTCTGAGCGCCGGAGAGGTGACAGAGGACCATGCTGGATGCTCATCCCAGCCTGCTTGCCTGCCAGCTCCTACATTTCAGCCTGCAAAGCACTGCCCAGGGAAGACGGGCTGTGCCTCCAAAAGCTGAGTCAGTGAGTCAGCAAAATAAGGCTGACTAAGCACTTCCCTGTCTGATGCTGGACATCAATCACAAAGCATGAATGACTCTGCATTTATTAGGCAGAATTACTGTGGTGGCTACAAGCTAGCTGCCTTAAAATAGCCAATTGCTCCCCTTCAAAAGCAACATCGTTACTAAGCGCAGGTGATAAAGATTTCAATTCCTCCCTTCCCACAGCGAGGCAGATTTGTCTGGGAGAGGCGTAAGCCAATATATCCTGTCATCTCCACTTACATGCTGCTTCTACCACGTCAAAGGGCCAAGCATGTTATGTTTTGCACGCACCATTAATGATTAACTGTTTTCTGTAGAGGAACTAGTTTTCCTCTTGGCTTTAAAAAAAAAAATAGACCTTGAAAGATGGAATGGAAAACCATCCTTGGGTTGGTTCCAGTGGGTATTTATGACCATGGCATTGCTGGTACAGAAGATTAGAAGGCATTTGGAATTTCAGGATTTTTTTTTTTTTTCCTGATCTGTTCCTGGTAGGTTTGAAAATGGTTAGAAAAGCATGTGAGAAAAAGCCAAGCTTGTGTTTGGGGCACGTAATTTCCTGGTCTGGTTGCCAACTCTGTGACCTTGAATGGGTCACTAGGAGAGCAAAGCACTTCTGTTTTAGGGTTTAAAAGTTCAAGTCTAACTCCCAGAGACAGGAAACCTAAGTCAGGGTCATCCCCTGAGCTCTGGGGCCAGGCCCTACAGATACCACAGGTTCTCCCCCACAAGCGATGGAGGGTGAATCTTCCCACATATCCTGGGATGAGATGAAGTGCTTTTGGGGAGAACCTACTAAGAAGAACATTTTTAAAAAGAGGTTCTCAACTTGGCTGTTTAATTTTGGGATGGCTGAAGGAGATTAGGATGAGTCCTAGCCTTAACCTCCTCAGGAGGTTAACCTTGCTTTGCAGCTGCACTGTTTGTAGGCATGTACCTCAGCAGGATAAGGTCAGAGACCTTATTGGTGACTCTCATCTTGGTGGCACGGATTGAGCAGCATGTTCCCCAGCAGCCCCTGAGCTCACTGTGCTGGGGCTGAGGGGTCCCTGCAGGACACTGGCTGCTGCACACAGCTCTGCCATGGACATGGGACCCCCTTCCCAATGGACATCAAATGGACCACAGAAATAACAACCTCCCAAGAGAATCACAGAGTAGTTTGGGCTGGAAGTGACCTTCAAAGGCCACGTAGTCCAAACATCCCTGCAATGAGCAGAGGCATTGTCTACTAGATCAGGTTGCTCAGAGCCCCATCCGACCTGACCTTAAGTGTTTCCAGGGATGGGACATCTACCACCTCTCTGGCAAGAGGTCCTACATCTCTAGAGCTCAGCTTTCACATAAGTATCACCTGATGATAAAGGAAAATAAAAATAGTTATGACCAAATTGTTCTTTTAAAGACACTCTCTGGTCATTGGGGGAGAGATGGAAGCATGAACAGAGAGTCACAGATCAGTCAGTTGCTGTGCACAGAGAGTGTATTGATGGACATGTTAAAAATATCTGCATGGCTGTAAGCCAGAAACCATTTTGTGTCTAAAATGGGATTTCATTTCCTTTTCCTTTCTTTTGTTTTTTTTTCTGTTCCAATTTTTCTGAAGGACCCTATCCACGGTTCACTACGTTGAAGCTTCAAACATTGTTTGTTGTGAGCCAGCGAGGGCTTTTTATCTGCTAAGAAGCTCACAACAACATTTAAAATGATATGAGACAGACAAAGTTGCAGGTAGAATCCTGGTTCACTGCTGCAGAGCTCACTGCACCGGTGAGCAGAAAGCTCAGCACATGGCCTCCCTCTCCAGCTCTGCAGGGAGCTGGTCTGTCCTGGGGAGGAACAAAGGGTTAACAAATATATACCAGAAAAGGACAGGAGCTTGTGGAGATTACCTGCTGTGACTTTCCCTTGAAAACAGGGTCTTAGATTGTGTTTTCCAACTTGCTAAGCACCATCATAGCCATCCACTGCATCCTCCCCTGTTTTCCAATGTGTCTTTTGAACTGGGGGCACCAAAATAACACCAGGCCCATGGACTCCACAGAAGAGTGTATGAATCCCGTCCCCTGCTCTGCCAGCTATGCCCTTGCCAGTCCAGCCCAGGAGATGGCTTGCTTTTGCTGCTGCAGGAGGCTGCTGCTGACTCAAATTTGTGGAGCTGCATTTCTGCTGCTCAGAAATCATTCAGGAGGCTGATTTAAGTGACAGGTACACAGTAACACGCACAGATCTGTTTGGGAGTAAATGTGCTAAATAATTGATATATACTGTGTACAGCACTACAGCATAATCTATGCTGGATGCAACAAGAATGTGGTGAAAGAAGCAGAGGAATATAAGGACCTTTTACCCAGGAGCTACAAGTACTTAAAATCATCATCCAGTGAGTTAAACCTTCCCTTCAAAGGTGCCAGGTTTATTTCAGCATATAAATAGAGCGTATTCCTCAAAATGGATATAACAATCAGAAAGCGTTTATCAAAGGTCCCCAGTCAGCTTTTTGCAAAATTTCAAGACACTGTGTGCAGAAAGCAGGTAGGTTTTCTCTGGCATAATGGTGGTCCTTTGTGAGACATGACAACGAACTCCCTAATTAATCTTCAGAATGTCAGAGCCTGCTGGAAGTAATTGGGCCTGACAGTTCAAGGGCTAATTAACTTTAAACCTTGAATTTTCTCTTGCTTCCCCCACAATTCAAGGTCACTTATTTACTTTCTTTTTATACAACTTTTATTGTTCTGTAGTGGTCTGTTCGTATCTGCTTTTCAGGACATGAAGATCAAGACTAAATGTATTAAGTCGGGTATGTTGCACCTTATGATTCCTCAAGGAGTTTCCTGACTTCACAAGAGAAGAGAGCTGCTGTAAGCAGAGGGCTGGTCCCTGGGGAGCAGCTCACTGTGGAAGATGCTGGCTGCAGCCTCCTGAGATACCAGCAGTCTCCAGGAGCAGGGAGCAGGCAGTGTTCCTGGGGCTGGGCACCCCGCGGAGTGGAGCCACTGTAATCCATCATCACCGCTGTCCCAGCAAGGCAGCAGGGAGCAGTTTCAGAGGCCCAAGAGCGCTGCAGTTTCAGCGCTCAGCTTTATGTGAGCAGCATTATGTGTGCTACAACCTGCTGTCTCGGCAGCCTCCACTGGCCTCCTGCATCAGGTCTCCTGGGGCTGGTGTCCCATTTGTTTTTCTCGCTCTGCAGTCTCACTTGGCCCTTGGCTGAAAAAAAGATGAAGGACTTTTGCAGCAGAGGCTCCAAATCCTATCTCCTGCTGCCCATACCCATGTTGAATGACCTTGTGGCTATTACTAGAAATGCTTGAAAAGCCTTTTCTCTGGATGACAGGCTCAGTCTCTCGTCACTCATGGATACAGAGCACATCTTCGTGAGAGCAGTGTGTGCATAGACTCCTGAGCTGACCCCTGAATCTCTTTGGTTTCACATGGCCAATTAACAAGGGCAAGTGAGGCAAAGACCTGTTTGGGAGGCAATCCCTACAGGTATACCTGAGCTAGGACCTGTGGGGCTGCCTTCAGGATCCCTGGCAGTGGGAGCAGAGTCCTGTGCCAGCTCCTGAACCTCTGCTGGCACTGAACAGGTCCCCTCCAGGGCACAAGGATGGGCAGCAGCATCCCTCCACTACCTTCTGCTGCTGGCAGTGAAAGTCACAACTGCCAAATTATTTCAGTCTCTTTCTGCCTCAGACATAAATGTGCTGATTACATTTGTCCTCAGTACAAAAGACTATGAAGAACGGGAAGGAAAGCCAATTATACGGCAAACTATTTGCAGGGAATAGTGGGTTTTCATCTGTCCAGTTCTGATCACAAGGCTGTGATTCTGAGTGGCTGAAGTCAAACCATGGCAGCAGCCGTGGCTCCCATCCAGCCATTAGCTTCAGACACACACGGCTCATACCTGAGCAGAAGAATCATCTGCTCTGGAGATCAGGGGCTGGAAAAGCTGTATCTGATTTCCTCGCTCTTTTTTTTTTTAATCCTCATTTCCTCTCCACTAGGCTTTCTTAGAGCTGCCGCACAACCCTCTCCAGACAATATCTAATCTGTCTGCCACAGGCATATCAAGATGTCCCTTGAGTGTGGTACCTAGTGATGACTGACAACTGTCATTAAGCACTACTCCTCGAACGACAAGGCTCATTTTGTTAACAGGATTGCATGGATTCAGCCTGAAATCTCAGAAGGGGAAAAAATGCCATATGTTCACACAGGATTTATATAATGTCTCCTTTTGCAGTCCCTGTAATTCAGCCCAACAAAATTAAGAACATATGATGATACTAACCATATATTTCATATATATTTTTGTTGGTTTGCTTTTAAGTGTTCTGTCAAAGAAAAGAATGTTTGATCTGATTCAGGCTGTATTCTTTCACTAAATGTTATCCAAGTCACTTCAAGTTGTCTGAGCGAATGAAATAGAGGTGAAATGTCAATGGAGAATAGGTTTCTGAAAAGTTACTCTTTTGCGGTAAAGGGGTGATGGTGGTGGTGGAAAGCAAATATAATGATCCAGAGAGCAAATGGCAAAGTGAATCCTTTCCATACAGACATTGAAATTTTTCCTCTACAGTTATGGCTTCTTTTTGTTCACACTCCTCTAGGAAGGCCATATGAAAGCACTATTAATTTCAGTTTTTCCTGGTCACATTCCTATCCTGTGTTGAATGATGCTGTGATGATAACACTTCAACACCACCAACTGAAATCAGCTCTGCTATGAATTAAACTACTTATTCAAGTTAGAGAAGTCAGGGGTTCATCAGACACAGTAATCCAATGTCAGAAGTAATAAGTCTTTTGTTCAGGTTTGAAAGGATCCAGAAATGTAAGGAAATCACCTCTACCAGCTTCCCTTGCCCAGTGCTGCAAACAAGGCATATGGTGACATGTCAGGAGCTGGCAATACTGAAAGAGGGGAAATGACTTTCAGCAAAGAGCTTCTTGCCTCTGTTTGCACGTCTGAAGCTTACATTTATCCTCGTTTTGGTCTGGATGCCCTCCATGCCCTTGGCCCCAGCTCCCCTGGTTGGCTCCGGCAGCCAAGACAGCCTGGAACCTCCTTGGTGTGGGTAATGGAGCAAATCCACATTGGGTGCTCTCATGCAACACCTCAGTACACTGAGGTTTTTCTGCCTCATGGCCATGTCCTTTGCCTCTCCACACAAGCTGTACCACGTGCAAAGATAAACGTCAAGAGAGGAGCATTTCTCTGCAAAGATTTTAGTATCGGGGTGGAATGATGCTGGAATAAAAATAGTAATTTGTTTTCCTGAATGAGGTCCAGCTCTGACAAGGCAAGGAGTCACTCCAAAACATACAGGTACTTCCAGCAGCTGAGATTACTGCACCAGGAATTTTGTAGGCCTTTAGGATCATTTTCTTCCCTAGCCTGTGTGAAAGAGTGCTCACATTAAGCCAGCATTCACCTTTGGGCTTAGCCCAATTTTTCTTCTGAAAGTAGTTGTTTCTCCCCTCCCTGTCACTGATGTATTGGGAGGAATTAGGGAGAAGATGAGGGTATCTGGGCTCATGACTGTAAGTGTGAAGACTGGCACACTAATAAGTCCATCCAGATATGGATAACCATGCTTTGGGCTGCCTGCAGTAGAACTGCATGCGCTCTGGAAATAACCAATGATGAGAGCAGCTTTATGATCACGTCTCCAGAAGCATTGTGTCTTCACGGATCTGTCTCTGAGTATTCCTACATTTTCATTCTTTGCTCTTCATCAGATCCATGAGAGTTTTTTTTCATCCACAAGCAGAAACAGATGATTTTCATTGTGCATGCGGCGATGAGTGGGACTGGTAATATTTACTCTGCCTGATGTTTCCTTCTCTATTTTATAGAGCATCCCTGAAGAGGTGTAGGAACAGCAATGGACCTTCTGCTGCTGTCTCCAGAGAGAGGAATGGTTTTGCAGGCACATTTTGGCTAAAGGAAACACCAGCATCGCCTGTAGTGCTGTGCACTCACTTTCTAGCAAGGGGCTCAGACAATAGTTGTTTCCTGATGCCAACACAGATTTGTCCTTTCCCTCTCTTCCTGCAGTCCAAGGACAAGTCTGAAGGTAACCAGAGACGGCGTTCTCCTCTCCAAGCCGGAAGGCATTTGGGGACAGTGCTGGGAGCCAAAGCCAGCATGTGGCCTCTCCGGGTGTGAGACGTGAAGTTCAACATCAGGAAGAAAATCCTCATGGGTTCCTGTGCCTGGGTCTTATTACAAAATTAAGCCATTACATTTTCTGCTTTCTGTGTGTTTAGATTTTTAAAAGGCACAAGCACTTTCTGGTTTCAAAGTGAGAAGCAGTAAATACATTGGTACCAGAAGTAGCTTTTGAGTGTTATTGTCTTTATTTTCAAGCAGAGTATTTCAGCTTCTGTATAAGGATACATTGCTAGATTTCCCTATACAGGATACACAAGCTACCTGTGGCTCTGCGCCACTGCCTTCTCTCTGACTTCACTCTGTATAGGTGAGACCATTGTTTTCACAATGTACAAGTCAAAGCTTATTGGTACAGTGAGAATTTCCAGTGATTAATGCTGGAAAAGTGAGATATGGATCCATTGTTGAGATATCACCGTGCTCTAGCAACAGTAATAATTCGCACGGCTACCGTGTACAAAGTGGTTTGTTGTTCTAAGAGCAGTAAAGTGTTTTGTTGTTCAAATATTATGAAGGTTGTTCTATTCAGATATACTGGTCAAAATCATTTGAGCGCTGTTGTTCTTAGCCCAAGGCCTCTCACTGTTCAATCTGCAGCTGGACGGGTATTTTTCTTTTTTTCGCATTATCTGCAAGGCAAGAATGGTCTGGCAGCAGGAATACCATAGTACCACACCTCAACTGAAAGGCAACCAGCCTTTAAAATTGATCTGGCATGACATGAAGTGCTTGGATTTTTAGAAAAGGAACAATAAACTCTGTTGGGGGACCCGCAGACACTCATTTTGTCTTAAGATTAAAAATTTAAGGTTGGGATTCCTACCACCTAAATTTAGAGCTTTTCAGGAATCTGGCATCTAATCTAAGCCAGCCATGTTGGCTGCCTGTCTGGTCAGGGAAGAGATGGGTTGCCAAAATATGGTTCACCCCTCTGAAGACAGCTCCCAGAGTAGATGGGATGGCTTGCCCTCTGCTCCTGCCTTTCTTTGTAGTTCATTTGAATCTTAAGGTAAACACCAACCTTTCAGATGGCTTTGAGGGGAATCCACTCCAAAGTGTTCAAAGTTGCTGTAGAAGACTTCTGTCCAAGGCGAGGAACTGGTATTTTCTCCATGTGATTATGTTGTTGGGGTGTGTTTTTTTGACCAGCATGCTTGAAACAAATGTGAAACCTGTTAACAAACTAACAGATGGGGGGTTTTTTCTGTCTTGGCTTGTTTTTTTCTAACGTGTGTCAGTATTTTCCAAGGGAGGTGTTTGATGTGAGACAGGCTCTTATGTCAGGAAACGTTTGTACTGATCCCTCAGAACACAGAATTCTGGTTCCCCCTCAGGGAAGAGAAGGTGGTCACAGACCTGAAAGCAGGAGGGTAAAAGAATAGAGTCTTGGCATGTCCTCTGCCATTTGCTCATGAAACAAGTCTACCCAATAATTAATTTGGTAGATTAACAAAAGAAGCTATTCCTGCAGAGCTAGAAACAAGCTTCCTTATGCCACTTGCCAACAAGTCTCTACAGGACCTAATTTAACATATTCATTTGCTCACACAAGTGCTTGAAGAACAACAAACGTGTCCTGTACAAGGACAAAGAAACTCTCTACTCCCATACTTTGTCAATCAAATTAATCATAAAGGTAACTGTATCCTTCCTTGTTTTATTTGCACATGTATATCTGATTCTGTATGAATGACAGTACCCATGAAACTAACTCTTAACCAAAATACTCCAAATGTCCATCACTAGAAGACCCCACCAAACATGCCAATTAATTCTACAACCAAAATGTCCCGAGGGCCAATCACCAGATAATAGCACTCGCAGGCAATAGATATGGGAAAAAGAAACAACTGGCTTTACTCATGCACATGCATATATACTTTTATAAATATAGATTTTGATATATTTATTTATGTTCACCTCTCTGATCAGTACTTTTCCTTGGCTGCAGTACAGCTGAAGAGGAAGTGGATGCCCAGACTCTCTCAAGAGGATTTAAGTGATCAATACATGACAAGAGCATCCATCACACAATTGCTTCACCTTACACAAATTCTGATAGTGAGTTAAGGTCACAAATGGGAAGAGATTATCCCCATGGGCCTTCTGACAGATCTGGCCACCTACTGTGTGAGAAAAGGGCAAGGGTGTTTCAGAGTCCCTGTTCTCCACAGCTGCAAAGCCAGGACTCAGTCTGAAAATGTGAGAAAAAAAAACAGGCCTGCACCCAGACCTGCCACACTACAGATCTTAACAAGCAGAAACCATGCTGAAACATCTAAGATGGACTTAAACCAACCCTGTGAGCTTGACATTTAGAACAGATCACCTGAACAGTTCACCAATTCCCAGAATTAAGTCGCCAGAGCACGTGCTTAAGCCTGATTTTCAAGGTCACACTGTGCAGGACCTGATGGCTGCCTTCTGGCCACAGGGAGAGGATGTCATCTCCCCACCCTTGGCCAGTAGAAGTCATGCACAGAGCACACAGCACAGACTTTCCCAGGAGTGGAGGGAATCCTATGGGATGTGTCCCTGCGTGTCTCAGCACAGGCCAGTAAAGTACTGAAAAGTTGTGCTTAGTTTCTACACATAAACATCCTGGAATTAATGATGTTCTTGGGATTAAGCATGTGCAAAAATATTTTCCCTGAAGAAGGAAAAGAAAGTGTGTGAGAATGGAGGTCAGTGATGAGGAGACAAATGCACGCTCTGCTAGCTGCTTAAAGAAAACAAAATATTCAGAACAAGATTAGACACATGCTGCCCAAACTATTCAGCTACTTGTTCATCAACCTGTAAAACCTTGCATCAAATCCTGTTAAACTAATTGGGAAGTATTTTTTAAATGGGAAGACTACTCTCACCTTTTAAATTTTTTTCTAATAAATTCTAATATAGAGATCTCATCTCTACTGTCACTTTAAGTGCTTATTTATATTTGCTAGCATGTAAATCCATTTATGAAATCACCTGTCTTTAGCTTAGAGGGTTGAATAAAAGGGTTAAATGCCAAAAAAATCAGCACATGTCAACATTCCCTGATACGGCAAGCCTGTGATGCAACACTTGGATGCTTATTGTGGAGAAGGAATGGCATTGCAGACAGTGAAATGAAACTGAATCTAACAATGCATGCCAAAGGCCAAAAAAAAAAAAAAAAGAAAAAAGAAAAAAAAATTGCTTTTCAGAAAAATTCATAACTCAACAGATTAAATTGTTTCTTCAAACCAGTACAGGTGTCAGCCACCTTCTTGTTATTCTTGATACAAGTTGCTAAAGGCTGTTGTTTATTTAAGGTTCAACTGCAGAAAAGGAAAAACAAATGTGGAAAAGAAAAAAAATCTCACCACTTCACATACAAAAGTTCAAATCCTACAAAATATTGCCAACAGCTTAGAAAATACAGTTGATGCAATGGTGGCTCATGGGTTCTTGTGTACTTTCAGGAGAGTATACGCTGCTGCTGTGGCTCACCAGGCAGGGGAAGGACAGCCCAGTGCTGGTGAGGCCATGGCAAACACACAATGCTCAACTCCGCACTGATCTTTCACCTCCGTACCTGTCTGAGTATCTGGGTGGTACATAAGGACTAAGCCAAAACCAGATGTTTGAACAGGCAGGGTAGTGTTGGTAAATGGCTGCATTTTAACCAGAATGTATTGTCTTAGTCCCTGGGTTTATAAACTGCTTTGCTACTTGTTCCTCCCTATTGCTCTTCTCCATCCTACAGGCTGCAAGGTACTCTTAGTTAATACTCCTGCACTTCCCTGCTCACGCTGTTTTTCTCATGTCTTTTTTAACCTGACTCATATTTACAATATTCTAGACTCGGATGTGATTAAGAGTCACCAGATGGTATTACTGGAGATGGCTTTGCTGATCTTATTTAAACTGGCTTATTTGAGACCAGTTCCTTCCTGAAGAAATGTTTATGGCCAAATGTAATACATTGCCAGTCTTGGTTGTGAAGAGATTGAAGAGGAAAATCTATTTTGTGTAAATGAGGTTGTTTTTTTCAAGACTGATGTGTGGGTTCTGCCTCTTGGTTACATCTATGCTAGCAAACAGCCAGGAGCCTTGTAAATCCAAAATCAATCTGTGGAGAAGTTTGCCTATATTATTAAATTTGCTAGGATCCTAGAAAGAATTGTAGAGGTCTGATACTCTTGGGAGGAGGAAAAGTCAAAGCAGCATGAGAGCTCTGCTGGATCACTGACAGCCTACAGGAATGTGCTGCTTTGAAAATCAGTTCTTTATCAAAAGGTTTGCAGGCATATATTGCTGCCCGCGAAAGCTAAAATGGAAATGCATT
The DNA here is from genome assembly GCA_013389985.1 of Dryoscopus gambensis. Taxonomy (NCBI): domain Eukaryota; kingdom Metazoa; phylum Chordata; class Aves; order Passeriformes; family Malaconotidae; genus Dryoscopus; species Dryoscopus gambensis. Next base: position 19,452 of record WEIT01036961.1, on the reverse strand, counting down.
TTTTGTTTCAACATGCTACACACAGTAATCAGGAGTGGAACAATTCAGTCTGATGAGAGTTTTCATTCCTTTTCCTTTAGGGAAAAAAGAAAATCTGAATAGCTTTTTGTTTTTCAGTACTCGCCTTGTTCCACCACTCTAATGTACAGCTTTCACCCGCTTTCTCAGCCGCCACTTACACACTTTCTAAAGCACAGGAAAATTAGTTTTTCATACAAAAGGGAAGAGGTGTTTCATAAATAAGGAAAAGCAGGAGTTCACTTTTACTTGCAGTCATTTGTCACAGAAAGGGCAGGGTGAGTGAACAAGATACTTGTTTGGTGGCATTTTTAATACCCTTGAAATACTCTAATATTCTGTGTAACCAGTCTCTGCTTAAGAACTGCCTCGTGCTGCATCTACAGAGAAATCTGCAGAAGTGAACTAGGAAGCATACACACATTACATGCCATATTAAAGCTATGAAGAAAAAGAGATCTAGGCATATTTTCTCCAAGCTTTAATGTCCTCTTCTTGTTCTTTTTCAACAAACCTTTAACAATCAGCTCCCTCACTGTGTCCTCGGGTGTCCTACACAAGCATCTTTCTGGAAAAATGAAAGGTTTTCAGACCCGATGCCACTCTCACCTGGGTAATGGGACTCTGCCCATACAGTTTAATAGCAGCCAGGCTGCGCCCCAAAGACCTGATGTTGCAGATTCCAGAGCACATGCTGTGATCACTGATTAGCCTCATCTAGGAGAACAGGCAGCCCATAACCTTCTCACCTCTCTCAGGAAAGCACTGAGGCATTTCAAGTGATGCCATGATTGTAACGCTCCCAAAGTTACTTCATCATTCATCAGTTTGAAAAGCGAGTTAATTAAGTGACAATAGAAAGTTTTGTGCTGCAAAGGAAACAAAAGAAGAACATTTTCTTGCCTCGAGGGGATTATTATTTAAGCCTTGATCCTTGCCAAAATTTGAGCACCTGCTTAAGTATGTAGCCAGTTTTGCCTCTGTTAAATAATTCCCTCAGCCTGTGCCCACTGACTCCAGCCATGGTGGTATTACTTTCACGCTGAGGGTCCTGCATAAATGTTTGCAGCCTCCCTGGCATTGAATCTCAGCACTCTGGAGCATGAACAATGCCAGGGCCTGGGTGGGTTGGTGTGGAACAGCCCTGAGCATCAAATCATGGTTAACTTTCCAGCTAAGCAGAGTGGGGAGCACAAAATACCATGCTGGTGGGGAGAAGTGAGAGAGACTGGAGAGAATTCACAAAGGTTTTCTTCAGCTGTTGTCGTGGTTTGACACTGACCCAACACCAGGCACCCATGAGAGCCGCTCACTCACCCTCCCCTACCACAGCTGGGCAAAAGGAGGGAAAAGAGGAAAGGGTTAACAGAGGCTTCATGAGTGAGCTAAGGAGAGCGGGAGAAATATTGTAAGGGCAAGACAGGCTCAACCTTAGTTGCTAAGTAAAATTTATTACCAACAGAATCAGAGTAGGGTAATGAGAAGTAAAATAAGCCCTTAAAACACCTTCCCCCCCTCCCCCCCAGGCCCTCCCTCCTTCCTACCAACAGCACAGAAAGGCGGGGCAGGCGGGTTTGGTCAGTCCATCACCAGGATTTTCTTCTGCTGCTCCGGGAGAAGAGTCCTTCCCTGTGAGGCCGTGGGGTCCCTCCCACGGGAGACAGTTCTCCGTGAACTTCCCAGCGTGGGTCCACTCTCACGAGCAGCAGCTAAACCGCACCTGCTGCAGCCTGAGTCCCTCCCACGGGCACACAGCCCTCCCAAAACTGCTGCGCCATGGGTCTCTCCCCACGGGGTGCAGTCCTCCAAGGACAGGCTGTTCCAGCCGGGTCTCCCACTGGATCTCAGCCTCCTCCAGGCATCCATCCGCTCCGGCGTGGGCACCTCCCCCACGGGCTGCGGGTGGATCTCTGCATTCCCCATGGACCCAAGGGCTGCAGGGTGACAGCTGCTTCACCATGGTCTTCACCATGGCCTGCAGGGGAACCTCGGCTCTGGCGCCTGGAGAACCTCCTGCCCCTCCTTCTCCACTGACCTTGGTGTCCCCATGTTGTTTTCCCTCACATGTTCTCATCTCCTCTGACTAGCAGCAAAAAACCATGACTTTGTTTTGATTTTCTTCTTAAATATGTCATCACAGAGGCGTTACCAGCCTCTCTCATTGGCCCAATTCTGGCCAGCAGCATGTCCATCTTCAGAGCCATCAGCCATTGGCCCTGCCAGGCATGGTGGGAAGCTTTCAGCAGCTTCTCACAGGAGCCATCTATGCAGCCCCCCTGCTACCCAAAACCAGGCTGTGCCAAACCAATGCAAAACTAATACTATAAAAATTAAGCATCTAGACTAATTTAATTGTACAGGCTTTTAAAATGGTCAACAGAAGGAAGTCAAGAATCTTAACTAAGAGGTCAAAGTGATGGATGTACCTTGCTCCACTGATGACAGATGGAGGCTGGAAAAGTAGCTGAGATAAGAAATCCAATATTTTTAGAAGACTAGATTTAGATGAGTTGAGTCCCGCCCTTAGAGCTATGATAAAGGGAGTCTGAAAGTGTGGCCTAAGATTTTGCACATGGACAAGAAATGATGCTATTGCTCCTCATCTATCTGTTGTGCCTGCAACTGGCACCCAAGGCACCAGCCCACTGCCAGTGACAGATACAACATAAGTGAGTAGTGACAATGATGTCTGACAAAGTCTCCTTTTATTTAATTCTTTATTAAAATAATTTTAATAAATTAATTTAAATTAATAAAAAAGAATCAAGCTCTTTGAAAGCAGCTACGCATACATAGAACAAACTGGAATGTGGTGAAACCTGTCCACTCAGTCTTTCAGATTCTGTTGCTCTTTTGCTGACAGTAAACCAATTAGAAGACTTCTAGTGCTGGCTATTTTGGGAGCAGTTGTCTCTGCAACACAAATACCTATTACTGTCCACAGAGGCCTTGGGACTGGAATGAGAAAGGGAGGCTAGAATGAAATCAGGCTCTCTTGGGTTTCATGCTCGTGATGAGCAAAAGTGAAAATAGAGAAACAAAAAATCAATCCCAACACTGGCAACATTCAGGACCCAAGTGACTATGAGCTTGGAAGTAACATGAAATTCAGCTTCCTATTAATTTTCCCAGTCCCTAACATCATATTGCAAGCCTGGAATCATTTAGATTAAATGAATGGAGTCAAAGTCATATAAAATTATTGTAAGAACTTAATGCAGCCCAAAGGCTGGTACAAAAAAAATCCTATCTGCAAGACTCCATTCCCCAGAGCTTTTTTTTTCCCTGTATTTTCCCCTTTAAATCTGAAAGAAAGCAGACCATTCATCAAAACAAAAAGCAGTTATTCAGTGTTTCATATACTGACAACATTCATCCTCAGGAAGTCTTTGTCGATTGTGCCTCGCATGTATAGTAATAAAGTAAAAGAAACACAAAACTGTGGTGTCTCCATATCCTATGGATGACATGAGACTATTGTCCCGTTATGTTTAAACAATGCACCACCACTCATGGAGAGTCTCCCCAACAACAGTAACCAGTTACCAGAGGTCAACCAATCTCTTTAGCCAATTAAAAATAGCATTTCTAGACACTGCTTCATTCAGATCTTGTTTCTCATCTAAAGACTAATGAATGATAGAAAATAAGGCTAATAAAATATTATATTACATTGACATAACTCATGTAAACAACAATTAAGTCCTCAGTGCAAATTATGAGATGGGTTTTTGTTTCAGTTCAAGTAGTATACAATTAGATTTGCATGTAATATATCTGAGTGCTTCAGCTAATTTAAAAAGTGTTCAGAGTATTAATATGCATGTGTGCATATAGATTGAGAGCTTTAGAAACATATGTTTAACTATATATACACATGCATATAAGTAACAATCTGAAATTACAGGCATATGAAGGTCCTTAAATTAAGAAAACCTTAATAGTTCTACTGTCATACAGATAACAGACACGAAAATCAAAGAAGCAAAAATCATTTCTTACTTCAATTTAGGATTTTTAGTACTAGTTTTATAAATAGTAAATGTTAGCTATAATGGGAGCTCACTAATGTTTAGCTGCCCACTAGACAACCTTACAGTAAAAAAAAAAAAAAAAAAAAAAAGAATTTAGCTGCCTAATAGTGTAAAAAATAACCTGCTGCAGTCAGCAGGACAGAGGGATGATAAAACACAGCTGGTACCCCAGGGTCCCTGCCGATTCTGGCTCTGCACAACTAATAGGCTACACTGAGCCTTGGGCTGCAGTGGCTCCTGTAAGGCACAAACAATAGCTGGGATCTTGGTAGCACCAAGAAGCAATCTGAGCTTTAGCTTTCATGTTTAGCAGTTTTACAAAGCCATTGTCCTTCTACATCCTTGATCGGTCTAAGACTGATACCTGGTGCTCCTCTACTGTTTTCTCTTGAACATTAACCATACATTTTTCTCTATTTTTTTTCAGACAATTTCTTTCACAGCATTGAGTTTTGCAACAGTCATTCCCCAAAGCCACAAATTCTTGTTCCTTTTTCTGCAGAGCTGTCATTTAATTTGATATGGCACTTTTCATGATCTTTGACCTCCCTCTTCTCTGGAAAATTTTAATAATTTTTGCCACCATAACCCTTACAATGAGTTGTGTAGGATTTCTTCATTTCCACATATTTATTTCCTGATATTAAGGAGTATTTTAATGCTATGTTTTGTTAAATTCAAGTTTCAAGTTCAGAGCTGTAGTGTTACCTCAATACTCCCCCTAGTTCCCCCTTGTTGTCAGGAAGCTGATCCAGGATGGAGGCTTTACTACTAAAATTTGTCCTTCCTGTTTCTTATATATTATAAAATAAGGGACTTCTTCCAACTGTTTTCAGGGTTATTTTTCTGTATTAACTGGACAGATGTATCCATTAATTCCTAGATATAAGGATAGTTAAATGAGCTCCAAAACTTTGGTGATTTGAGTACTCTCTAAAACAGGCTTGGGGATTTCTTGTTCTTATTCCACCACCTTTGTATCCTCTTCTATCAATCTTCACCCCTGCTCTTAGGAGTCAGCTGATATAATTTGTGACATCAGTAAGTGTAACACCACTATGCCATATCTCTGCAACACCCACTAGATTGGCAGAGCACGGTTCCTGCTGCATCAGGAAGGTCAGGAATAACCTCGAGCACTGAGTGTCACTCAGTTGTTTCCTATTGTCTTCTGTTTGTACACGGGAACTGCAGATGTGAGGGGGAAAAATAAACCTTAATACCTTGAAGCATATTGGGGCATTCAGAGGAAAAATGCAAGTTAGTTTAAATTGGCTGTGTGTTTTTATTTTCCGGCAAGATCAATCTCATGAGTAACTCAAAAAATAAATAAATAAACCATGATTCTGCCTGGCAGAGTGTATTGTAAACTACAAAATCTCAGAGGTCCTTCTGTTGCCTTCCTGCTGGCTCAGAGAAAGGTGAGGACCTGAGGAATGCTATTCCCAGAAGCCTGCTGGCATTGACAGAGAGGCTGATAGGACCCACATGCTGGTTTGGCTCAACACAGAAGCAGCAACCAGGCAAAAATCAATGTTCTTCCAAGGGGAAAGGAGTCAGTTTTGTAAAAAAAAAAAAATCTGAACACGCAAAATATGAGTTTTTTTCAGAGACCAGAATGAGAAACCAGCAGTGCATAGGGGCAGGCAGCGGGTGGCAAGCACTCTGTGAGATCCAGCCCTCATTTCCAGTGCAGTTTTTGTCTGAACACTTCTTTGTAAACCGCCTGAATTCAGTGTGACTGAGTCATACCGAGTTGAATGCAAATTCGGCTCTGTAAGAGTTAAAAAAAAGGCCACGTGTTTCTACAAAGGTATTAAAAGTATCCTGTTGAGTAACCCGGTGTGTTCCTTGCTGCCCTGGATATCTTGCTGCTGTGGCTGCCAGAGAGGGAAAGAATCCTGATCTGTCCCACATCCAAACCCCGAAGAATTAAGCCCTTTGTCTTGGGAGCCTTTCACCTTCTCAGGGCGCTCTGAAAATCTGGAGACAAATCAGAAATCGCCTTAAAAGAAATTGCCTGATGGTGTGTTAAGTCTCCTGAAGATGCTCCTGTTCACAGCCTACCTCAAAGGGAAAACACTGGAGGACAGTACTGGGCTGAAATCTTTTAACGTCAGTCGTGGGATATAGGTTTGACGTGGTCTCCAACCCCAGCAATAACAACTCTCGGGAGAGAGCACTGCTCTTCTGAAAAATAGCAATCGGTCTCACATGTTAACAACGGGTTATGCTGCCATTAAGGCTATAAAGGACATGAGATTTTGTGCTCCAGGGCATAAGCCAACCTCTTTGGCAGCCTTGGCAGCAGTGGAAACTTAGCAAATAAGATGCTTATAACATGATTGTCCACTGTGGGGGTCTGTGTGTCCTTCTCTGAAGCATTTGATGCTGACCACTGCTGGAGACAGGATATCACATTGGCTGGACTACTAATCTGATTTAGTATAACAGACCTTTTATTCCTATTAAGCACGTCTCAGTACAGAGTCAGCTTTCAACTAGTACTGATGGCCATGAAATGCTCAATCTGCAGCCCAGTCTACTTGTAGATACCTGGCACAATTCTTCTCTAAGGGAATACAGAATGGCCAAATTCTACTTGTGCCATGTCACATTTTTCAAATGAGGAATGAAATATCAGTTGTATACTTCACCCATATCCCCCACAAATTGCCAAAGTAATGATGATGAAAGATTTTGTACCTGGATGTCTAAATTCTAATGAGTTCTGCAAAGGAGACTTAAGGGAAATAAGATTTGTGCATCTTAGTACAGGATTAGGCCCCAAAAGCAGAATAGCCTTTTAAGCTTTCTATGTTGCTAGCATTCCTCTTGAACATCATTTCCACTTTTTTCCTTGATCTTTGGATGTGGAAAAGATTTGTTTTCAGATGTGTATGCCTGTAGCACTTGCTGGGGATTTATCTGCAAGCTGATCCCAGACTCAGCCTGTGGTTATGCTTTTGCAGGGTCCCTTGTTCCAGACAACTACTGCTGACCACAACTCTCATTTCCTCTCTCTGCAAATGTGAAATGAATACTATCATAACAGCATTTCTTAATACCTCCCAAAGAGAAAAGATCGTTCTTCTGTTTTATATTTGACCACCCTGCATTTCAAATACATGACCTCACCTCTACAAAACTGGTAGGTTTTACCCCTGTCATCATATGTAGTGCAACTTCTACCAGGATCATCATTCAGCACCTCTTTTTATTTATTTGCCCATCACAAAATCACTCTGAAACGATCTCCAGCATGTACCAGTTGTACCAGATCCTCCATTCATTTATGTTTGGTCATCACAGATGAAAGCCAGGGGAAAAAATAATCATTTGAATGTGATATAAATATCAGCTGTTGGATAAACCCAGCACTATGAACCTTTCCGGACAGGACACGATATGTACTTATACTGCGCTGTGCCTAATCCTGGGGCATTCTGGCCAGCAGTCATAATTGTAGATTCAAATGGATGGTAATCATAATAATCATTAGAAAGGTAATTGACATCTCTTGGTCAGTACAGCTGTGTATGAAAGAGAGGAGCAGATCTTCATTTATACAACATTTGGCAGAAAAGTTGACCAAGTTGACTGCATACACAAAGCACCAAGGACTCAAAGTAGTCAGGATTCCTGACTCCTCCTGTACCCAGCTCCTTCACCAACACATGATCCTTCCTCTTAATGGACTGCTAAAATAGAGGCAAAGAAGCAAAACCCATAGAATCATGCTGGTCTCTTTCCTATAGTTATGTCCTATGGATGTGTATATCATTATGCCCCACAGAAGAGTTCCTTCATCTGAATATTAAAAAGAGCCCTCTCCAGTGCAATGGATGTGCCCTGTTGCTGCCTGCTTGCCTTGCTGACCCCTTGTCCAGTTTGCCTATGCTTGTTGCTGTCCTTACTTGCCTGACTTGCTTGGGCACATGGACTTCTTCATGTTCAGTGGAAGGGTATTTCCACATAATCTTTGGCAATGCACCCTGTGAGCTGCAAAGGATTACAGAGACCCGCTTTCTGTGTTGCCTGCTTGTAGCAGAGGAGGTGGGAAGGGTCATGCACCTCAGCAGTCACAGAGTGGCCAAGGACATAATTGTGCTGCCATCAGTTTCAGTTTACTTGGGGAGACAGCTGTGATGTGCAGTGCCTGTAAAGCAGTTGTGGTGCCTGTTCTCTTGCCCCCACTATGAGAGTGCTAGCAGGAAGGGTATGGGCAGGGCACCTCCTAAATTACTTGGATCACCCCGAGGCACCTGTACAGGGCTGCTGTCTGAGAGGAGTGAAGGGCTGGTCTGCAGGACAGCCCTGGAGCAGATATTAAGATCCTGATTAAATTTAAGCAGTTGTATGTAAGTTTGTTGGGGTTTCTTTGTTTTTTCAGGGAAAAGCCTACATTAGTAAGGTTCTAAGTATAAACTCTACTAAGCAAGATTTGTTATAATTTTGTAGTCTGTCACTGATTCAATCAGAAAGTCATAGACTCCCGAGAATGCATAATGTTTGAAATGGAGAGACATCTTTCAAATCTCATCTCTTTACTCTCCTCTTATACTTTCTCTGTCCCTCAAGGATACCCAGTCAGAGAAAGGGTAAGCAGTGCTTCAACAATTTGCTATTACTCCCACAAACTCAAGACCTTTTATCCTGTTGGTGTCTAGAAGGCCTGACTGAGATTGGGGCTGTCACTGACTCCCAGAAACGTACCATCCAAGCAAATTAGGCTGATACGAGAGGGAGTGACATGCCTAAAGTCACACAATGTGACAGTACAGAATCCTCACAGATGTCACACATGTAGGGCCACTTCTCTTGGCCCCCAACTCTTTTCCCAGGCATCAAACAGGGCTGCTTGCTGTCAGATCTATCTTCTGAAGTCACTAGTTTTGTACTATTTTGGGGCAGAGTACAAAATAAAGAATTATAACCCCTGCAAGGGACAGTGGCTTGCCAGGGGTTGCCTTTGCAGTATGAAGTCCTAAAGAGGAAAGGCAGACTCAAACTTCTAGAATTAAAGGGAACAACTCTGTCTTAATTTCCTGTGGTTTTACATGAGATTTGTCCACAAAGGAACCATCTGTCACCATCTGCTTGATTTTCTTGATTTATGTTTTTTCTTGGACAGTTTCACAGTATTGGTATGTGAATGTGCCTATCCACACCCCACTCAAAAGGCCAACTCATTTCTTCAGTAGACATGCGCCTTGTGTGGATTTTTTTTGTCTTTGAGGTGCAGTGCACTTTTCATCAGGCACTGCCTTTGTTTGTTGAATGCTGGTCTCCTGGAGCCATCTGGAATCAGGGATAAAACACCCATTGCACACACAGTTTCTGGTAACTTGGATCTGTAACAAAATGCAGAGCTCTTCAGGAAGCAAGGTGGCTTTTGAAGGGGCATTTGACATGATGAGGGAGTGCCCTTTCTCCAGGTGCTTCTAAGGTGGCAGTCATTGTTTGCACTGTGAATCTTACAGGAGCTTTTTTTCATTATTAAAACTACACCGAAACAAAGAGACAAACAAATAATTTAAAAAACCGAAAAACCCTCAAGAAAAGCCTAAAGAATAATGTGAGACTGAGAAATAAAAAAATGTGATGTACAGGCTCAGACTTGAAGATCTGGGATGCAAAACAATTAAAACAGTATCAGGAAAATGTAGCATATCTACAGGGAATCTGTAGAGGGACTCTTGTCAGGAACTGTAATGATAGGACAAGGGGTAATAGGACAAGTACTAATGCATACGAACAGAAAGAGGGAAAATAGAGATATTAGGAAGAAATTCTTTACTCAGAGGGCAGTGAATCACTGGAAAAGGTTGCTCAGGGAGGTTGTGGATGCCCCAGTCCTGGCAATGTTCAAGGCCAGGCTGGATAAGGCTTGAGCAACCCGGTCTAGTGGCAGGATGGGATAGGACTAGATGATCTTTAAGGTCCATTCCAAACCCTTAAAATTCTATGGTAATTACTTCTTTTTTTCCTTCCCCCGGAAGCCGTCCAAGACAGTGCGGGCCGACACGCCGGGAACGGCACCCGCTATGGGAGGCAGGGGCTGCGAGGGGAGCGCCTGACGCCCCTGAGGGAGCTGCAGCTCCCGTAGGGGGAAGCGCCGGTTCACGTGCCGGTTGGGGCGTCTCTGCTGCCCGGGGCGGGGAGCGGCGGCGCCGCCGGTGCCGCGGACTCCCCTCGGTGCC
>WEIT01036960.1:32738-50303 GCA_013389985.1 Dryoscopus gambensis | reverse complement strand
AAAAGAGAGAGAGAGAAAAAGAGTTAGAATCCCTGCAAACAAAGATAATTGGCCAGTCTGGAGGGGTTTTGGTAGGAAAAGGGAAGCTGACACATGTAAGCCACTTGCAACAGAACAAGAAATTTCCCTCACTAAATTAGTGCTTATAATTTAAAATTCTCAAATGTACCACAATTTTTCCAAACAAGGATTTCTCTCTTTATAGCTACACCAATTGATTGAGGCATTTCAGGGGTATACAGCTTGATCTATAGTCTAACTGTAACTTTCTTCAGGGTGCTTTAAACAATCATTAATGCTTCAAATTCCAGGATCCAAAATGGCAACAGGAAAGGAAGTGCTTGAGGGACCCCACTGGCACCAACGATTCATGTCTTTACAGCAAGTGGGATCATGAAGAAGAAAATAAAGAACCTAAGGAGGATTATTCTCATTCAGAATATTCAGCCAGCACATTTCAGCATTTCCTCTCCCCTTCACTCAGAAAATTAATTTTCAGTTAGGACTCTTTTAATTCTGGATATAAAGACCACCAAGACACATTTCATTACTTTCTTTCAAATATTATTTTCCCTTTGCATAATATTGCTAAACCATTTCTGCATTTAATTAACTGATTCAGATTCCTGGTGAATAACAGGTTGTATTAGCTCATTATATCATATTAGTATAATGAGCTAATACAACAACAATGAGCTATATATTATAATATATATTATATTTCACCTGGAAGTCTTCTGTATCACACTATTGAAAGCATAAGTAAGAAAACCTTAATGGCTTAGAAGATTGACAATAATGCATGGTCTATTACCTGTCACAATTTTTCTGTAGTCTTTTGAGGTAGAGGTGACCTTAATAATTTCAGATATCTCCCAACTCAGGAAAGAAGCCTGCAACAGAGTCTGCTTTTCCTTGATTTCTTTGCCATTGTGACTAAAATTTGTGCAAGAGAAAGGCATTGGACCTCTCTTGTGTCCAATTAAATAAACAATAAGAAATAAACAGTCCTTGTCTCCTTGTACATCCTAGTTTCAACAGAGATCAATGACATGTGCAGCAACAGACGTTCTCAGGCACTTCTGCATAATGTGCATCAGATGCTGCCTCTGGCAAGAGTGTGGATAGGTCTTTGCACTTCATCCCTTCATATCTGGCCTGGTGCCGTATATTCATGTATGTATTTGAGATATAAATGCTTGTTCTTGAAAAAGAATACAACTTTCTGGAAAGTAAGATCAGACTTTATTCACCTGAGTTGCTGGCACTTTGCAAACAACTCTGATCCTTGAAAAATTCTGTGTGTCTTGGGGAAGCTCCACCTTAACCAAAGCAGTTATTTCTCACAGAATCATAGAATGATTAAGGTCGGAAACGACTTTAAAGATCATCTAGTTCTAATCCCCTGCTGTAGGCAGGGACTCCTTCTACTAGACCAGGTTGCTCAGAGTCCCATCCAGCCTGGCCTTGAATACTACCAGGAATGAGGCATCCACAGCCTCTGGGCAACCTGTTCCAGTGCCTCCCCAGCCTCACAATAGAGAATTTCTTTCTGTACATCAAACCTGAATTTCCCATGTCTCAGTTTGTACCCATTACTCTTCGTTCTACCACTGCAGTTCCTGATGAACTCCAGCTTTGGATCATAGGTGTCCTAGATGATATTTGTCCCTGACGAGTCAGAGAGATCTCCCTAATGGCATATAATAATTTACAACAAATGAATGGGAAATATCAAAACACCAGTTTCTCATTGGCTCCTCAATGAGGCATACCATGATAGAGGAAGAAGGAGCTTTTTTCTCTACTTTTTTGCTTCTCTTTTTAACTGTCATTCCTCAAGAAATAATAACCTGACTGATTCCTGCATTTCAGTCCAACTCACATACATATCTTTCACCCACAGCAGGAGTTTGAGACTTTCTACCTGATGAATAAGGAATCCCTTCTTAACTTTCGTTTTCATTCATGTCAGGTGGTCTTCGCAAAATGAGTGGTTTTCAGATGAACCACAACCAAAAAATGAAAATATACTTCAACAGAATATTTCTCCTCTATTTCCTAAAATATTTTTTATTCTGTTTGTAATTCTCTTATTTAATTACAAAATCCATTCCAGAAACTGATAGAATAGACTATGAAAACGCACATACATATTCAGATGATACAGGTACAGACACAAAGTGATGCAATGTTAGGAAATCTTAAAAGCCACAGAAAAATGCAGATTGGAAAGATGTACTGAGAACGGAGCAGGACAAAGTCTTTACATGGAATTCTGGGCAATAAACTGGAGACAGTCTTCAGTGTATCTCCAATTTTGGATGGCATACAGTCACAGAGGGTAAGATCCTGGCTACATCTCAGCCGGTAGCATGACTCCCGTTAGCGTCACTGTGGTCGTGATTTGATCCACAATGCATGAAAGAGACTGCCAGCTCTTCTGTGCTCCTGGGAAGAAGACAGGGGCTGCACCACCTTATACCTACCCTAAGCGACACTCAGCTCTCACATAGAAGACCAATCCAACCTTTGAGACTTTTCTCAGGACACTGCATTTGGTTTTGATTCATGTGGAAGTCTGTGCTGTTATACAGTTTCCAAAGCCTGTATGTGTTGCTGGCTAACCACAGAAGAAGTGGAATCCATCATTTCCTGTGACATTTAGGAGGAAAGTCAGGCCAGCTCTGCATGGTTTTCAAAATCCCAGTCTTCACATAAAAGTTGTTTTGGGGGAAGAAGAGGAACAACTTGAATGCCGCGGGCACAACCAGTTTCTTAAGAAGTTGTTCTGCTCCCTGCAGTTGGCCAAGACAGAAAACTGCTACATTACTATCTCCACCACAGGCACACATAAACTTTACTGGTTCAGAGGAAATAGCAAATCATTCCTGTGTTTCAGAGATTAAGCCAAACTTTTTGTTCTGTCTCTAAATAGAACATGATTTTATTTCATAGCCCCTTTTTTACACTTTTATGTTTTCCTCTTGGAGCTTGTTCTTCCCTGTGAATTGAGCAGTCAGCTCCCACGTAAGGCCAAGTGTGCTTTGACTCACAGTCTCTCTTCAGTGTTGACAAAACTTACCCTATTCCATCTTAATCTTTGACATAATAAAATATGATTCAGGGACAAAAGGTTTTTCTGAGATCATAAGGGACCAGTAACATTCAGGGAAATCTCAGGGAAAAGAGACCATCTTGGTTTGGGGACAAAGGGATGAGATTTTGCCCTGGGCAGCCCTGAGGTTCCCCAGTGATGTTTGCAGAATATGGGACAGTAAGGATGCTATCTGGACCCACTGGCAACACACATAGAAGGGTCTTAGAGGTATATTCCACTGAGTAACACAGGGACTAAGGATTTGGTGGTGTTGTGCACAGGTGAGAGTTTCAAATGCAGTGATTAATCTCTTTGTGAGGCTGAACTCACAGAAACACATTTTAACAACCCCTGACAGATAATTCTTTCTGAGATCTACAGGTTTTTCTCCTGTTTAGACCATGCTTTCTAATTCAAAATATCTCATAATCATGCTGCAAATCTGTATACCTGCAAGCCAGATACAACCCAACATAGGATCCCTTGCTCAGCTCCAGCAAAGTCAGCCACCGCAACATTTTTCAGCTGGCGCTAAATATTTCCTTCTTACCAGATTCTGCAATACCTGTGTAACACTCTGCTTGCAAGTGGGCACCTCTTATTCATGTAGCATTTGGAATACGCTGCGGCTCAATTTAAAGCCATTTGATAAAGCTTAAGAGAGTCATAGGAACACTACCTTTATGCCACGTCTTCTGCATATGGTTACAGCAAAGAATCTGAGTAAAGTAGATTTTGGAAGCTACACACACATTGTGTGCTGTTGGTAGAACATTAAATCATGATTAATCAAGAATAACATTTTCTTTTAGCTGGTACTGGGTGAAAAAAACACTTGCTCTTTAAGCTGCCTGATCCAGGACTGTCCTGTCAGCTAGTGTTTAGCTGCTCTGAGGGCTGCTTTGCAGCTACTTACTATTTCTGATTCAAGACATCTTACAATTGTATTTTTCCCTTCCGCAGGTGAGGACTGAAGCCTGCCAACTCTTGCACTTTGAAAGAAGATAAGGAAAAAACACGGATGGGTAGCAGGAAATATAGCCTGAAAGTCAGACTTATTGCTGCCATTTCTGCCATACATAGTGGGAAGCATAGAGGTACCAACTACTGGTTTGAGGGGTTTGTCCTGTGTTTGTCTGTTGTGTAAAAGAAATAGAGATCTCCACAGCTGGTATCCCGCTGGAGTCCCACTGGTGTTCTTCACCACTCCAAGGGCTGGCATCAGGATGGAGCCACAGCTCAACACTCATTCAGAGCTGGAAACAGCTGTCCCTTCCAGTTCAGCCCTAACCACAGCTGTTAGCCATCCCCAGCTGGGAAATGGTTTGTGAGAAAAGAAGCACAAGGAGGACAGCTGGTGAGCAGTGTGAAATTTAAAGGCTCAGGCAGGGGTCAAGGGGCACACAGGGCAAAGTAAAGCACCACACCCTGAACTGTACCCATTTCTACCAGAAGCGAACTGAAGAATAGAGAAGGGACTGCTGGGATAGCTGTCAGTGGTGAGTCTAATTCTATCCATCATTTTCCTCAGATTTCTCACTTGGAAACACAGACATAGCCCAAGAAATGCCTCAGGACATGAGGAAAACAGTATGGGTGTTTTGAGAAGAAAGAAACAAAAACCCTGGTTGAGCAAATTTCTTTAAAACCAATGAAGTAACACACCAAGATCCTTGCTTTAATCAAAAAAATGAACAGGTGCATTCATCAGTTAGTTACTATAAACAAAAAGAGATCGGATTTATTCTGTCTGTGTTTAATATCTGTAACCCTTCAAACCCAGCGGTTTAGCATAGCCCACTTGGCCTGTGGCTGACTTAGATGCCTTTCAAGGACAAGATCAAGGAATAAATGTACAATATCATACAGCGTGTTGAAGGATTTACCACTATTTTCAGTGTGCCCTTCTGAAAGGAAAATTGTCTTGTTCAAAATATATACTGGTTGAATCATAGGAACAGGTACCAGTTTGGGGTAACACACATTTTGGAACAGTACAATTCCATTCATTTCTATAAACTAAATCTGGCTGGAGAAGTGTACTAATATAAGGTGATGTTGTATACATTGATTTAATAAGTGTAGATGTTTGAAATATTTTCACAGGTGTATGTTGTTAGATACCTGTCCGAGGAAGATGAAAATGAGCAAGATCAGACTGAGCAAGATATTTCATCATATAGCCAGACTAGTTATGTTTGGAATTATTATTGGTATGAATTCAGTACATTATCCTCAGGAGAAAACAGCTTTCACAGTTCAGCCAGATCCAGTCTGTAAATCAGACTGGAGCTTTGTTCCCTGTTGTGTAAAAAATCATCGTGTTACCATGAACTGTTACTTCAGAATTTCTTCCACATAGATTCAGTTCCATTACTGTCCGATTGTGTCATGTTTATAATTTCTTATTAATAGTTAAAATAAGCAGATTGATATTAATCAGTTACCCACAACTTTGATGAATCAACTATTTGCTTTGTAGTTGTTCTATAAATGTCTTATCCTTCTATATGGGCCTGATTAGTAAATACTGAGGTGACTGACTTGTATTCAAAATGTGCATTATTAAATTCAGGATCATACATCATGTGCTTCTGTTTCCCATTTTTTATCAGCAATACTTTTGATAACAAAAGGGCTGTGGATAAACTGGAATGACTAAAAATTTGCATTAATCAGTAATAAATATTTTCAATAATTTCCAGCTAAAATATGTTTTAAGAGCATATATTTCCAAGGAAATCTCTCATTTCTTTCAAGGAAGAAATTTATTTATTATCTGTGTATTTTAAATTAGGCATGCTATCTCTTTTAGTTGATTAATACATTCTGTGGGCCTGATTCAAAATGGGACAGTGGAGTCTAAAATTTAAATTAGGCAAGAAAGTAGTGCCTTCTTCTATGTAGGTAAACAGCAACTCTTTCTTGCCTAGGGAGCTCTGCAGAGGCATGACAAGCTTCAGCCAGGGCTGTGCCTCTGCAGAACTCAGTAGAGCCCCTTAGTGCCCTGTGTGGCTTGGGACTGACAAGAAAAGATGCTTCATACCCAGAAGAAAATAGTCCTTCTCTATGGAGTGTGCTTATCAACACTACAAGATCATGGATAAACTCTCCCTGCCAGGGATTGATGCAATACTTAAAAATGAATGGCAACAGTTCTTGAAGGGAAGCTGTATGAGAAGGGACTGAGGCTACTTGGTCTGTTCAGCCTTGGGAAGAGGAAACTGAGGGGAGACCTCATTGCAGTTACAACTTCCTTGCTAGAGGAAGAGTAGGGGCAGGCACTGATCTCTTCTCTGTGGTGACCAGTGACAGGACCTGAGGGAATGGCCTGAAGTTGTGTCAGCGGNTCCAGCTCAGCTTATTCTATGATTTTGTACAATGCTGTGATTAGACACATCTCCTATTCCAAGCGTGCTGTACTTTCATGAAAGGCATTTAGCCTAAATTTCTGATGTCTTAGCTGAGTGCCTTGACCATTGGAGTACAATCCTAAAAGTGGTAACAACATGAAGTCTCCCCTCTTTATCTGAGTGCAATTTCCATCTCCAAATAGAGGAGGCAACAGGAACAACTGCTCCAGTGACTCGCTGGAGGTACCGCCACTGAAGGTTTTCAAGATGAAGCTGGGCAAGGTACTGCATAATCTTATCTAAGCTTCCTTTCCCACAAAAAGTGGGACCAGATGATCTTTTGAGGTCACTCACAAGCTGGGCCATTCTATGACTCCATAAACCCTCTTATTTCCACTCGGTGCCTGACTCAAGGTTACAAGTTGTTACCTATATACACCCAGGAACACATCCTTATGAATTAGCTTGAGCTGCTTACTGCCTGTAGTGAATCTCATTGTTAAGGAATATTCAGGGTGTGCAACGCAGTTCTGTCTGAGCTGCAGTCCAGCTTCAAGAAGATCTTTAATCTCCAATGTGTCCCTGCTGGTGAGGAACAACCTGCTGTGTCCATGTGCAGTGCAAAGTGAGATCATAAGACCTACACTTTATTTTTAATAAATTAAGTCTCATATCATTACTTGCTATTCTTTGACAAATTTTTGCTGTCACCTTTGTCCTCAGAACTCCATTTGCAGGGCCCTCTCCTTCAATATTCGGGTACTTACATCTCGCTGACTTCAAATGTATTGTCTAAATTAGGCTAGACAACTTTGTGGAAAGACCTACACCTACAGGCTATAGAAAAAAACCAATATTTCATCAGAAATTACATCAGATGTTTTTAAAACAGGGGAGGGGAGCAGTGGGCAGGCCTGGAGGTAATTGCTGCTGTGTAATGTTATTCTTACCATCCTTTTGGCTTTTTCTGGAAGAATCCTAGCACACCTTAGCAAGGCAAGCATGCTAACTGGTCTATAACTGCAGAAGACAGAAGATAATCTTTTGTCATGTTGGCCCAAAAGTCTTACCTATGACAGTACAGATAAGGCCACCTTAAAGAAAGGCATTTTGCTTGACCATTTAGCTAAGCCGAGGCCTGTCTTTCATAAGGCTTTTTCATCTGCTCAAAAGATGTCAGGTTGCAAATGAAGAAGTGTTTATAACTCAAATGCTTGATTTAAATGAATTTTGAGCTGAAATGAAAACCAACCAGAGTTCTTATTTCAGCTGATAAAACTGGGCTTTGACTTTTAATTTCCATCTTAGATACTGAGATGCAAATGTGGATTCAGGATGACTCTTATGACTGCTCTTTAATATCCCTCTAGAAAGCCAGCTCCCCAGAAGGAAAGTCCCAGCATACTAAGGAGGAATTGCTCAAGACTTTCAGAATAAAACCGTGGAAACATTAAACACGTGCAAATTCATTCCATGTCCTTAACTCCTGGAGCCTCAGAGCAGACAAAAATTAGCATAACATTTCTGAGGTGAGACCTCTGTTAAACACTTCCCAGACTTTCTCCATGGAAAACTTCTCCAGTGAGCAGAAGTAAACGGAAAAGCAAACAGGATTTGAGCATCCAAGTCCTTTAGGCGTCTTTGGATATCCTAACTGTGATGAAAACATTTTTCGCAACAAACAGGTTCTAGAAAATAAATGCAATGTATGTTTGTACATGTAAAATGTAATGAAGCAGACCAGTGCTAATTGCATTACTTCCCTTTTCCTGATTGGATTTTATTCTGGTTAAAGGAAACACAGATTAGGTGTACCATATACCATTAGCCTTCAACTAAATAAAACGCACCAAAGTGAAATATAATTGTTTTTTGCATGAGTATCAACTAAATAGAAATATAATAACTTGTTTACATGAGTATGATGGTCTCCTAAATAAAACGTTTAACAGATAATTAAGAGACAATTTTAGAAAAAGAGACATCCAGAAATATTTTATAAAGATGCAAGTGTCAACTTCCAAAATAACCTTTGAGAAAATTTTAAAGAAAGGGCCCTGTAATGCAGGCAGAAGTTGGAGAACTTTAATTTTTTGTGTATGACCGTAGCAGTTATCTCCCATATCATCAGGTTATATAAAATGACTTGCAATAAAATATTCTGGAACAGTAACTCAGATCTTCCAATCTTTCTGCTCTTTACTTTGTTTGACTACTAATAAAACGTGAAGATTTTGAACTTTAAGGCAGTAAGTGAAACCAGACAATTATTTATTAACAACATCCAGCTGGGAAGCACTTTGATGGCAGAAAGCAAACCTTTTTCAATATATCTGTGGCTAGATTCTTTTCACATTAATTGAGATTGACTGCTCTTCTCTAAGGCTCCTCCAGAGCACGCAGTAAAACACACTTTTCATTTAAGAGCTCGACACGCCAGCATGTCTTGAAGCACACTTCCACAAATTCACAACACACTGGGCAACTCTCATCTAAGTCACACAACTCCGACTCAACCTTAAAATTACAACCTTTTGTTGTCAGGGTGTACAAAGAGTGAAACTGGAGCAGGAATCTATTCCTCCATGGATCTGTATGAGGATGAGATGATGCCCAGAAACTCCAAATGCTGTCTGCTGCTGGGTTTTGTGAGGTGTCAGACAATTGTTCATCCTCCAAAGGACTGCGGGCATCTTGGGTACATATTTGCAATTTGTGATAAGATTCCATATTTCATTGATAAATGTACAGTGGGAGTACATATTAAACTGTGAAAGATGATGCAAACAGATCCTGGGTTGTATATCAGGATGAATTCTACCACCACCATTCTGCTGATGGCATTCTGCCCAGAATGAGAACTGGTGTGTCCTCAATGGGAAGGTAGATTTTTTTTCTTTACTGGAGTATATTGCTATGTTGACACTAGGGAATCAAATGTTTCTTGAACCCTTCTTTGGCATCCAGGCCAACCAGTAGACCCCTCATCCTATGAACAAACCATCCTATGCCTATGCCAAAAGCAGAGCTAATTTCAATAAACAGAAATGTTCCTTGGTACTGTGCAACTTTCTAGCACAAATGTAGTCCATGGGAGGTGGATAGAACCCCTCCATTGAATGTGAATTGTGAGAATCCTTAGTGACACCCATGATATCAGTCAGGACAGAACTTAGCAAAACAGAGCTTATTCAGTTTCAGCTATGAACATAGTTGGCTTCCTATGAGAGGGTGGAAAGATTTGATTGCAACTGCTTTGCAGATGTGCANTCTCTGACTTCGTTATTGCTGACTTCCTTGCACTTGGAGCTCAAAGACTTATTTACGTGGTGCTGAGCTTAGAGAAATGTCATCCCATTGCACAGATGGTCTCCAGCCACCACATTTTTCAACATACGTGTGCATGCATCAGCCCTCAGCCCCAGTTCCTCAGCCTTCCTGCCTTACAGACCTTTGCGTCCTTGCCAAGACATTGGACATCCCTAGGAGAACACAGATCCTATTCAGCTAAATAAAAAACAACCGCAACACATAGAAATAGGCTACAAATGTGCAGGATAGAAAAACAAGCCAAAACGTGCTTTTCTAATTTATTCTCTATATTTTAAAAAAAATTGCATTGTACATTTGCAGTCTATTTGTGATATTATGACTTCCTTTACTGCATAGTTTTAATTTGTTTGTCTTAAACTTTACCACTGTTGGCCATTGTTGTCTCCTGCTTTTATCCAGATTCAGAGCAGACCTTGAAGTCTGCCTCACTGTTTTAGGATAGAATTTATTATGATAGCTGCCATGGATATTCTCTCCTAGATGTTGATCTGTTTTAAGAAGATATCAAGATTTGGCAGAATAAATGAGATAATGCCTGCCTTTGTTTAAAGAGATCTGACCCTCAAAGCACATTCCTATTACAAGTACACACATTTACACATCTTTGTGCCCAGCCTCAGTGTAATTGTGTGGAGGAGTGCAGCCTTTTGGTCAGATAATGAATGTAACACGATAGAGCACTGTAGTACAATCTTTTTTCTGGCATGAGCTTAGGATGAGTGCAGTCATTAAGGGTGAAGCCATATTATTAAAGGACACACTCCCAGATTAAGCAGAAGAAATCAAAATAAGCAATCTAGTTCATAAGTGTAGTGATACTGAACTTAATTTAAAGATTGGCAATTATATATATATAAAAAACACACATTCTTTGTATATTAAAAGAACATATAGGATATAGGTGTGATGCATATATATATGTATAGGATAGGCTATATTTGCTTTTTAAGGCTGTAATACTTTCAGCACCATTGATTACAACCCAGTGCAATTGCTGCTAACTTTAGTAGAACTTTAGCCTAATGATGCATGATGAAAACTGTAGCAATCACTGGAAAAAGAAACAACCTGAGGGGTCAGGAATGAGGATAGCAAACTTAAATGTGCCATGAACTGGCAAATGAACCAAGAGAAGCCGGAAAATACTCAAAGAACATGTTGGCTCTGTCTTAAGAATCTTTCTGTATCCTGTTTGCCAGCAGGAGGGCATTTACCCAACATCTGCCCACCCTTGATGACATTTCAGACCCTAGAAAGGACCCAAGGATCCTTTGTAGGCTAGGAAGGAGCCTGGCCAAGGTAACTGCCAGATGTTGAATAACAACATCTGGGGATGTTTGTCAGAAGAATTGGTGAGCTGTAGGTTTGGGTGTGCAGTAGCCTCTATAAAAAGTCAGCTCCAGTGCACAAGGTTTGTCCAATATTGGTGCCTGAAACCAATGGGATTCAATTGCAGACCTGGACTCACATTCTAAGACAAAATAGGTAGATTCTTAGGGAGCAGCAGACATAGAGTCACTGACATTACTCTCAAGAATCTGTTCTCGGGTGAGTAAAGCCAGTGGGGGCTTTTCCCATAGCAAACTGCATCCTACATTGCTCACCTCATGTAGGATGATCTACTAACCTCAAATGCAAGCTTCTGTCAACTACATGCAGCCACAAAAGAGTAATTGAGTTAAATTATACTGATAATTTAGTAACAGATTGAAAACATCAATGTTTGCATTATTCTTTGATAAGGACTTGATTGATTTTTACCTTTCTGTCTTGATCCCAGTGGTCATCAGTTTCCTCACAGAGGAGGCTACTTTCCATCACTACATTATATGGATAAACTTAAATGGATAAGCTTTTAATTCATGGTTATATGCATGTAGCTGTAGATACCCCTATGGTATGTACTCTCTATGCAGTAGTTGACATTTCTGCACAAGTGCAGAAATATGTGAAAATCCCTATTGATTTCATCAAGGCTCCTCAGAAAGTACAACAGTTGTCCCACAGAAATCTGATTAGTAGCTGTGCCCTTCATCCTGCAGAGACCTTCACTACCTTTACAAATGAAAAATATTTGCTGCAATCCAGCATGTGTTCCTGTGGGAGTAGGGAGAAACAGTTCAGCCATTCCTCAGTGAAGCAAAACCAAAAATTTATTTTAAAGCTGAGCAAACAACCTTTCTTCAAGGATCTATTTCCTCTGCAGTTACTTCTACTGGGAAGTGATTTCTGTCTGTCTCCTAGGATTAGAGAAGGTCTAAAGGCGAGTTTAAAAGCAATTTCTATTTTGAAAAGAGTAACAGCAAGGAGTACAACTTCAAGTTTATTTTCCTGTGATGATAGTAGAGATATTTTTCTTCTGTCTTTCCGAGAGGTTCCATGACAGGTTAAGAAATGGAACTCTTACCACTAATTCTGGTCCTGGGCACTAAATAAATATTGGACCACTACCACAAAACAACTACTAAGCAAGTTAATGTTCTGAAACTTGATTTCCATCACACAGGGTCCTGAATACCTGTATGGCATCCTGAAAAGAAACCTGGAGTCCACCATTAGACAGTTTTATTGGCATAGATTATTTTCTTTAATCCATTTCATTATATACATCTTTTAGCTATAAGTACCAAGCAGATTTTTATATCAGTTTTTGACTAATGAATATTCCATTTGCTTTAGGAAGGGTTTTGGAGTTTCATGGCAATATTTTGAGGCCACCAAAGCAGGTGAACAGACCCAATAAAGAAATGGGAAGATCCAAAGGGGGGAAAAAAAAAGTTTTTCAACTTTGAAAAATTTAAATATAAAGCATAGAAAATTCAGAACTGTGGGTGTTGGGGGTGTGGAAACACAACACAGTGATTTTGTCTTCGAACAGTCACTTTCCAAAGTTTTTTACTGCCTACTTGGGAATTTTTGGAGTGGTCCTGAACTCTCTTTTCTCCTAGAACTATGAGAACATGACTGAAGTAAACTTCTAGAGCATTGGTCCTGAGTAACTCAGACTTACCCATGGAAATAGCTGACTCATAAAACCTGTCAGTTCATTTAACGACCCACAACTCTTCTCTATTTTACTTCTAAATTTGGGAAATTTAAACAAAATCTCTTTAATGTTACCATGAACTTCTAATTTCTCATAACTGAAGATCAGGAAAGCATTTCTGCTTTTAAATGTCAGTGAGACCTTTCACTGTTTCTGACATCCTTGTTAACCATGGCAACAGATCACCACAGACATTCACCAGACTATCTCTTTTCAGTCTGGGAATAACATAAAGCAGCAAATTATAGCCTTTCACTCATTCCTGAATTTAAGTCATCCTACCATCATATGCCAATAACAAACCTAAAGGTTGTGCTTACTGAAGATTTTACCCAGAACCAGGAGTTTCCAGGAAAACGTTGTGTTAAATTTCCCACATCTGATGACACTGTAAGCACTTCATATGCTTTGGTTCTCCAGGTGGTCAGTGCTGTGTGACTGCAGTATCTAAAGACAATGAAACTATTAACTTAGCAGATTTGGTTCTAGAAATCCCTGATAAAAAATGGAAAAACAGAATCATAGGGCATCAGAAGTGAGGTCTGGAAGTCATCTGGTCTAACACTATGCACAAAGTACAGCCAGATTCAAAGTTAGAGAAGGTTGCTCAGTGCCATCTCTGGTCAAATTTTCAATATCTACAAAGGTCGAGGAGGCTGCACAAACCTCTTGGGAACCTGTCTCCAGGTTCCAGCAATCTCTTCATACCCCCAGGAACTTAGTTTTAATTTCAGTGCAGACTTTTGGAGACTTCTGAAAATATGACTGAAATTTCTAACAGAAGAACCTATGGAAAGCTCTTGCTGAGACATATCCCAGGAATGAAGTGAATGGCAAAACTTTGTCTATTTGTAACTGGATGGGGATTTAATTCTTGAATTCCAGTTGCCTGTCAGTCCAAACATTAGTCTAAACATGCCACTTGATCCTCATTTTCCTCCATACCAGGAGGCATGAAATAAAAACTAAAAAGAGTTTAAAAATTAATTCATATTAGACATCCAAAATTTCATTAAACAGGAAGCAATAGTCATTCCTCTGGAGAAACAGAAATACTAGGTGAGCCGGGAACCTGGTCCTGATCTGCTTTGATATGGCAACTCCCTGAGTTTAAGTTTCTTCAGAGATTTGCATCACCTGTCATCATTACATCTCAGAGGAGTTACTCCAGTAATAGGAGTAAGAAGGCAGAACTAATCTACTTTAGAAATTTCAAAAGAGCACTGTGGGTATAGGTTTCAAAGATTTGCACACCAAAAAATCTGTAATTCAAGTATGATAAGTATAGTGGCTAATTTGTATTTTTTTTTAAGGAAACAAAGAATGTGGAACAAAATAGAAAAAAACATAGATGTCTGTTACTAGTGGTATAGTGTATCTAGAAAGTGAAGCCAAACATACATTTAAACGAAAAACAATAAACTGGAATGCTTTACCAAGTTAGCAGTTGGGTCTCTGTCTCTTGAAAGCAGTTTGACTAAAACACAGATTAATTCAGAAAGTCCTGTAGGCAGTATTAGGGCAAAAAATATGATTAGAAGATCACAATGGTCATTCCTGCTCATTTCCAAATGTGGAAAACACAGAATTACAATCGGAACAAAACAGTCTTGCTAAACTGCAAAATAGTCTCCTGGGGCACATACAAGAATCTTTTTCATTTGACTATTTAAAACAGAACTGAATTATCTAGATGTACTAAAGATGTATCCTGTCTTTGTCAGGTTTTGGTGGGTGGAGTAAGTCCTTTCCAGTTCTAATGTTAAGGCACAAAGCTATGAGGGCTATGTTCCAATGATGGGGACAGGGAGGGAGGAGGAAGGCTGGAGTTTCCTTATCTCTAAAAGCTGTGTCCTGGTTAAACCTTGAACATAATATGATGCTTCTGAGCTCCACAGGCAAAATATTTGCATTGCTTACACAGAGTTGTCAAAAAACAGCACCGACAGAATAAAGCAATTGGAGACAGGAGGAAAACAAAACTGAAATTTTGTTTCCATTCCAGAGTTTTTAGTGTTGCAACCATGATATATGGCTTCTAACAGTATTCCGGGCAGTAGCTGTTAAATAATGCTGCACAAATCCATTTATACTCTTGGCAAATCAGTATTCCCAAGAGGCTCCTGTTCTGTGTTTCTTCTTTCCAGGACAGGACAGAGTTTTAAGAATGTTATTTCTATGGCATTTTAAATCACAAATCTGAAAGCAAAATAAATATTTGTTTTGCAACGAAACCTTAATCTCTGCAGAAAAGAGATACCTTCCAGTTCTAACTTTTTTCCAATCAGAAACTGACTGTAGGCAACTGATCCAAATCCAAGATGCAGTGATGGAGTGTAAGTCCTTATGACATTATCTTCCTTTCAACTTCCTTAAACGCCAACTCATTTAATACTCACTGCCTCTTCCAAAGGAATAGGTTCCCAGCAGACTGCTGTGTGGCCAGTTGTCCACCAAATGAGAGAAGAAAATCATCACTTTCTGTGTCGACTGAGGTCACACAGTGGTTTCTCAGAAGCTGCATGATGTCCATCAACTGACCTCCCACTTAGATGGAACATCACTACTTATTCAGATCACTTTATAAGTTTTACTCAGTTAGGAACAATGTTTGAGCATTGACACCTGGAGCTGGAGTCAGTCAGATATTCTATCACACACCACCCCCCTCAAAAGCCCCCACTTTCCGCAGGAACTCTGCCCAAGGACAGATGGATACTGCAGAGCCATGGGGCCACGACAACAGCTGTGCTGCCAGAACACATATTATTGCACTGGTGGCTCTCAACAGGACACCTGAAGTGCTATTAATCCTCAACACCTACTGTTTTATTCTTATAAAAAAATTCTTATGTGCTGAATTTTTACAAGAATTACATCTCATGAATACTAATATCTGCTTAGCAAGTAAAAAATAAAAAAGCCCCAGCAGAACAAAATGATACTAAAGTGTCAAAATAAGCACAGAAAGGAGTTATGTCCTAGAAGTGTTACTTGACTCTATTCAGTAAAAATTGCGTCATGAATGTTGTGATATACAAAATTTGCTTCTGGACTTTCTGCCAGATCAGTACTTTTTAATGTTCACAGAAATACAAATAAAGTCCACAATAGTATTCGGATCAGTGAGCCAATGTCATGCTGAAAGGACAGGAACCTTTCTAAGATTACCCCAAATAGACTTCTTTGTGCAGCAGGAAAAGCAAGAAGAGTAGGGAGGAGACACAATGTCCAGATACGGGCAATGTTGGTTTGGTTTTGTTTTCACAGGAATTTTTATTTTGCCTTTCTCCTGAAATAAAAACTTTAAAGTATTTCAATAATTTCTTGATTGTATTTAAATATGACTGGATGAGCCAGATGCCTGAAGTAAAATGCTAAGCATTTAAATCTGGTTTATATCCCCTGCTCTGGATCATTACTTTGTCATGGCTCTTGCAAGGTACAGTAAAAGGAAAAAATAACTGACAGTGGTAAGTAACCCATTCAGAAACCTTCAAAGGCTAAACATCAGAGTCTTCAAAGCATAAAAAAGCATATTTTTAAGCACAATCAGTTCTCTTAGCCTATAAAAAGAATAAGCTTGTTGCATAGAAATGAAATATAATTTACAAGCAAAATAAGACAAATGTCATTTAACAAACACCATTGTCTTCTAGCATGGGGTTATTTTTTTTCATTATGAGAAGAAAAGAAACGGGTTTATACATAGCAGTGGTCTTGCACCTGTCATTTTGAAGCAAAAAGCATTATAAATTTTGTAGGGAAAGCCAATATAGGAAAGCTTTTAGGAATCTGAGATATGAAGAAGAACATGTGTGCACAAAAGATTTTCTATTTCTTCAAACCCCATCTCTTGTGGTGGGTATTACTACCCCCTTAAACACTGTGATTTTGACATCAACTTTACTTTTAAGACTTATAAATTAGAAAGTATGCTTTTGTCTACACAGAAAGTTAATCTGTACTGGGGTAAGACATGTAAAGTGTGTGTAATAGCTACCACACTCAAAATTAGACACACTTATTTCCCATAACAGCACCTACACAGGAAACTAATTAAAATAATTAATCAAAAATAATGATTTAAAAATAAATTTCCATGTGTATAAATTCTGCAGGATAATCTTAACACTGACAGAAATTTTCCTAGTACTTTAGTGAAATGAAATACAACTGGAAACTGATTATACACAGCACAAAACTTCAATTTTGAACAAAAAATTTTAAAAAAACCAAACCAAACAAAACAAAACAAAAAAAACCCCAACCAAACACAAAAAATCCCCAACAACAACAAAAAAAACCCAAACAGAAACAAAAACACATCCAAAAATGTCCTTAATTCAAGTCTTTTTCTCTTTGGTGAAACTCACAATATTCCTACTTGGAACACTCTCCAACTGCAATTTGGCAGGTTAGTTTAATTTATTAATATTTACGTTTTCTTAGTACAAATATTTTGACATCTTAGTTATGAAGATGTGATATCTGCTATTTTAGAATGGAGTTACTTTTCTCTTGACACAGGTTCCCTGGTTATACTGAGTTTGATTTCATTTGTGGCAACTCTGTTATGCTGCAAGAAGCTAGTTAATATGAATACCTACATACTTAACTCCGATTTTGATCCCCATGATGCTTTTTTTTTTTTTAATTAGAAAGTGGAACACCAGTTGTTTGCAACATTGTCCCTGTTTCATTAAAGACAAAGATTTTTTAAAGTAGAATGC
>WEIT01036960.1:18702-31900 GCA_013389985.1 Dryoscopus gambensis | reverse complement strand
CTTTCTGCGGGATCACTGCTTCCAACAAGACCGCTTCATCTGGACTGCCACCACCACTCTAACTAACAGGGTGTCAGGTTGTATTCTGATTCTGTCAGTGGTCTCTTTTTGTACTATTGCATTTATTTGGGGTTTTTTTCTATTAAATTGTATTTCTGACTTGGAGCCTCTCACTGGTTTTGCTTTCAAACCAGGACACTGACCTAGAATGGCATAACTAATTTTTATTATGGTGTCAGAAATCAGGTTAAATAAAAAAAAAAAGAGGGAACCATGGTTTCTAGTTTTATTCCTTAAATCAAAATGAACCATATGGCAGAGCTCTTCTGAAAAAAAAGGAGGTTTCTCACTTTCATTCACCTGACCTGAATGTTTTTCATGGAGATGAATGATTGCTGCAGCAATTGCCAGGATGTTGTGTGTGACACTTCTCTCCAGAAATATTGCAGTTCATGGGGTCATACTGCATGGAATCTCTTAGTAAAATATGTCTTTTTACTATCAGAAGTATTTACTGTTGTAAAACAATAGTGGAAGTTGTTATATCGTTAACATGGAGAGTGCCAAGTCTCCAGCTTGAACATTTTTATAATAAGCACTAAGGAATAGAAATGAATTGTTGTATGTCTGTACAATTTCCAGTCCTCCCTTATTACCTCAAGGCAGCTGTGGCTTTGTAAGCCGGCACACCCGCCCTCCTAGAACTGTATCCTGGTGTGGACTCGGTCTCCATTCCAGCTACTGATTTGGACATTAGAGCCTGAAAAAACTCAATTTTTCAGCCATAAAACATACCAGGAATACATGGTTTATAAAGAAAAAAACTACCTTCATCTGGGACCTTATCTTTTGAATTTTTATACCTTTTTCACAACTGCTGCCTTATTATTGTTAAACCCATGCACGACCCTGCATTCGAGTTTGACCTGGTTCAAAAATGAAATGAGAATGGACAACAGAATTGTGGGACTCTCAGTGGAAATTTGCTATGAGATAACCACTAGTATTCAAACAATGTTTTTACTATATTCTTATCAGTACTGTGAGTTATGTACCTGGAACTTCAAGTGTTGAGATGCAGACCATTAAAAGCAATGGAATTATGATTTCTAGGTCAAAAGCTCAATCCAAGAAGTTAATCATGAAGTAAAGGACCTGGGAAGTGAGTGGTACCCTTGATAAGCAGAAATGCTAGTCTAAACAAATGTCCAAATTCCAACCTGATATAATTCGACTGTCCTGCCTAAATTTCTCAGCAGTTTCAACATGGTATTCTTCTGTACATCCATCAAAAAATGGGTTTAATTTTGCTCTGGATTTAAATGAGGATCAAGTTCAATAGGACCTAACTACACCAAAAATAGGTGGGTTAGACATCACAACTTATTAGAGTACTATCGTTTTATCTTGGTATAACTTTTCATATCTTTGGGGGGAAAAATAGCAAATTCTCAGTATACGCATTATTAAAATTAATTCACGAATCCTTGACATCAAAAGATTTTGCTTTTGAATTGAACATGCACCTTGGACCATTTACAGAAAGGGAAATCTCTGATTTAAATCTAAGTAAAATACTAAAGGTCTTAAGCCTATATTACCCTAATTAAAAAAAAAAAAAATTGAACCATCTACTTTTTGAAAGTCCCCATGCCCCAGAGGATCTAATTAATCCAGTCACTTCTTCATCTGTCTCTTGAGCTGTGTGCTTCTGCACAGCTTATTCCCCCACAGCAAAACTCACCTAACAGGAAATGCCACAAAAACGTGGGACAGACACAAATTTGCAATAAATCTGGCAGCTAATCAATAAAAGAGACAGGAAAAGCTTAGAGATTGTGTCCTGAGAAAAAGCAGAATACAGCAGCACTTTAGAGTCACTTAAAGATGACAAGCAGGAGTTGCTACTTTTATTCTTGAAAGGAAGGAATAGAAGTCAAATGAAAGATGGGAGTTGTACATCTTCTCAAAGGCATACTGAAGTTTTAATTATTTTTTTAAGGGATCTGGGACTTTATCATCTACAGTACTTAGTGCATGAACCACATTAGATGTCTGATCTTCAGTAGCATCAGATATGAAAAATTAAAGTTTGTTTTACTTTTTTGACTTTCTGGGACAAGTTGTTAGTAGCAGGTTTCGTTTTGAAAGATATAGTAGCTTGAAATTCTTAAACAAACTAATAAAATTATTTGCTGTTAATGAGAGGGGTGACAATCCCATAATAGGAACAAGTAGCTTACATGCTGTCTCAGACTAAATTCTTGAGACTTCAACCCGTTTATATTGTTTAGATAAGACAAAACCCCCACAATCTTTGACTTAAAATAATTTTATCTCCATTAGTTTGTGCTCCAAAATAAATTTTGCATAGGAAGCATGATATTAGAGTTGCAATTGTAAACGTTTCAGGAAACTTGAGTAGATGAATCTGAGAACAACTATTAAAATTCTCCATTATAATTTTTTCATTTAAGCATAGGGAGCACAAATACAACTGAAAATATTTAGTGTAGAGCAAACACATAGTGTATAGAACATGTTTTTCACGGAGTTTTGCCTGTATGTGTTAATCTTTGTGTATGTGTTTGTCTGGAAAATATTTTCACATATCTAAAAATGTACAGAGTTGCACACAATTTTATTACACGGAAATAACGATTAATAACAACTCTCCTTGCTGGACTTAGTACAGACATAGCACATGTAGCTCATTTCAACAAATAGGATGGATATTTATTGCATTAAAGATGTTTTACAAAGTCTCAATTCCAGATATGATGGTTATTGCTATTTTTCCACTGGCCTTTTGAGGCAGCAGCTATGTTTTTGCTTTGATTTAAATATTTATGTTTTCTCAAATTCAAGGCAAATACCTTTTTTGGTCAGTGTTGTTAGCTATGTTTGATGGCATTGAGGGTGTCTACTGAACAAGCACATGCTGCTCTTAAAACAATGGTTCGTCCTGGAAACTATCTGAGTTATCAACAATCTCTGCAAGCATTTCTTCACTTAAGATATAATTTAACCATTATCCCTCCACAAGAAAAAACAAAAACTTGCTTTAATGTATTATAAAAATAATATGAAAGCTAATCATGAAGGTTACTGCATTTTTTCATTTCATGAAGGTTCAAACATCAGCAATGGAATTCTGAGAGACAGAAACCAGCCTCAGTGC
Source organism: Dryoscopus gambensis (assembly GCA_013389985.1). Lineage (NCBI taxonomy): Eukaryota > Metazoa > Chordata > Aves > Passeriformes > Malaconotidae > Dryoscopus > Dryoscopus gambensis. The sequence goes on along the minus strand of WEIT01036960.1, from coordinate 28,719 downwards.
AGAAAAACATGCCCTTGGGAGTCTTTTGCAGGAACAGATCAAAACTAGCTGTTGTGTCAGACCTGTGCTGTGCTGTTGTTAAGCTGAAGCAGAGAACCCAATCAGACACACCTGAGTGGCCCAGTTGGCTCTGAGCAATCACAGGCCAATGCATCCAGTTGATCCATACCTACAGAAGTCTTTCCACATAAGAATGCAGGTTTTTACCCTTAGAAAGTCAAGCTAGCAGAGCCTGTCAAGTAAACAAGTCTGCCTGCAGCCTCCCAGTGCCAGCACTGCATTAAACATTAGACATAACAACATTCTTTCCCTAGACAGCGAAATTCCCGAACCCTCACCAGTGCTGGGCAGAGCTGGCCTGGTTCTCTGCGGCGCTGTCGCAGAGCCAGGGCTGTGAGAAGCCAGGAGCCCAGTGAGGAGGCAGGTGGCCACTCAGGTGAGCAGCAGCCCCAAAGTTTTCACCCCTTCAGCCATTCCCTGGGTCCCGTCCCAGGAAAACGGACGGAGCAGAAAGACTCCTACTGGTTTCAGCAGACTGCAGTGCTGCTTTGAGCTGCAGTAATTTGATACTGTGGAGTGAAGCCTGCAATCCTTTCATCTTTCCAATTGCTTTGCATCTTGCAACAATAATGTTTCAGACAGTAAACTTCAGGACACAATCTGTAAATTCCTCACTTTCTGGGCACCACTGAGCTCACTGCCTGAATTTAGCACATAATACATTGTTTTAAAGTACTTAGCAATGATTAGTAGGATAATAATTTCTAAGAATGGGCATACTGTCCATGCTGTACTCTGCCAAATGGATTTCAGTGCTAGAAAAATTGCTCCTCTGATCTGTCAGCACTTACCACAGTTGAAAAAAAACCAACAAAATTATAATAGAAATTTTCAAGTTCAGTTATTTTCTAGAATATTATCTGTAAAGAAGGATGCATTAGCCAAATTCCAGCTTGTCTGGAATCTGTGTCACCTTTATGGAGTGGGAGACTAAGCCAATAATGCTCACTCAGCACCTTCATCCCTTCTCACGGACGTCCCCTCTCAGAAGACCCCAGTGTCCCTCCCCCTCCTCCCTTCCGCTCTCCCATCCTCTCCACCAGTGACCTTGCCAGCTCAGGTCCCCTGTCACAAACATGAACAAGCTAATGAGCATTTTGTTGGCTTGAAAGGCCAGCACCACTTCAGGAGCACCCGGAGACTACACTGGAATCCCTGCTGCTCGGTCAGATGCCCGCGGGAATTTATTCAGCTGGTTTTGGGAAAGTGAGATGTCTCCAAAACCATGAGCCCTTCTGCTCCCTCCAACCCTCCAGCTGACCTTCTTTGCTGATCTTTTGCCCCAGGTTATTGTTTTAAATTCAGGAATGACAAGCTGGACAGTCAGACCCTATTTCTTCATTGCTTTGTGTTTTCTTTGTACTTTAAGCACAGCACAAAATGCTGGAGGAACCTGCTGTGTTCACACACTTTGTGTATTTTCTGTTCTTTTCTTCTCCCCCTCTTTGAAATAAGCCTCTTGGCGTGCTGAAGGAGAAGCTGAAGTAAAAACTTGTATTCTTCCAAAAAATAAGTATCTATTTAATGAACTATTTTTCTTTTTTGCCCCTCTTGCTCAAACCAGAGTTACTGTAATTTCTACGTGAAGGTTACTTTTCTGGCCAAAGACCATGTCATGCAGAGATACCTATACAATAAAAATACAGCCATGTTAGGGCAGTGCTGCCAGCCCTGTTCTGTGCTAAGTTTTTCAGATTTTCACAGGTTCAGTGTTTGATTGCTTTCATTCAAACTGGGGGTAAATAACAGTTGATAGATCAAATCTTAATGTAGCTATTTTGAAATTTTATAAGATGGGATAATGTTTAGATAATGATTTAATGGATAGTAAATTGGTGTTTTATTTTTACTTTTTTCCCCCTAGAATTAGCTGTTTTATTCACACTTGGCTGCAAACGTGCCTGTCAATCTATGCCCTACTTTCACTGTCTGCCATCTCAGGGATACTAAATTCACAAAAATCATTTGGTATGTGCAATCCAGCATGGCAAGATTAGTTTAGAGTAATAGAGCAAAATAGCTCAGAAGTGCTGGACACATTTTTCCAGCTAACAAAACAAAGTTATGCACACTTGCTCCAAGAGAAAAGGTTTTTTTATAGATTAATATGATGGGCTTGGATCAATTTGGCCTGTATTTTTAATATCACTGGCAAGGCTTAACCACTTTCTCAATGTTACTGCTCACTGAAGTCAACAGGAAATATCTCTGGACCGTCTCATATTTTTGTTCCCCCCTCATGTTTCCCTCTAAATACCTTCTTCTGTTCACCTTCCCAACACTACGTGTGCCCTCAACAACTTTTCTCTCAGACTGGGAATACAGGGGGCAAAACAGGGTCCAAGCCATGTGTGCTCACAGCTTCACTGTTTTGCCTGCTGGGTTTTGTCTGAGCAGTGCTATGGCACTTTCCTTGGCTGTACCCTGAGCGTGAACAGAACTTTGTGATCAGAGTGATGCAGACAGTGCTGCTCTTAGCTTCACTGACCTTCTAGTAAGTGGTCAAAAGAACACACACACACACACACACACACACATCTACCAGATTTTACCAGGTTCATATGAAATCTATAATTTCATACTGCTAGAGGAATAATATTCTTCACAGACGTATATTGTAGTTGGTTAACTTTTTTGGCAAATTCTAATTTTGCCTGGGGTTGTTTATTGAAAACTAATATTTCCTTTTTTGGGCAGCATCTTACCATCTTGTCCTCTTTTGTCCTCACAGAGCTTAATTACAAAATAAACCTGTCAAACTTATTTTAGTCCGCCTTTTTTCATGTACCAGATAACCTCTTTCAATGTTGCATGATGGGACCCCAGATCACTACAGATCCTTCTGCAGTGTGATTTCTGAATGGTTATCTTTAAAATGAAAAACATCCAGGCATTAGAAAAAATTTCTATCGGAAATAAGCAATCTTTTGTGAGAAAGCTTTTTACTTACATGCAAATTTAACTCTCAGGCATCTGAGATGTTCTCCAGAGTTTCAGCTAACTGCATTTTGTTTTACTTTAGAGGGAGAAGGGTGCTGGTTTTCAACAAGTCAGTGTATAGCTGTTATGTTTACAAAGAAAGCCTCAAAAATGTAGCCTACTGTCTGTCTGAATTTGTAGCGAACATGAAATGACAAGTCCAAGTGTGAAAGAGTTTTATTTCTGCTTATACTAAACCTGATGGCAACAAGGACACTTTAAATGTCAATAGTTCCACTGTTCATCAGAGCATAGAAGAAATGCAGAAACAGCTCGTACAAAAATAGCTACTTACGGCATTTGAATGATTGCCACTTCTAGTAGATCTTCAATCACACACTAATTAAGTGATTGCCAAGTAGTACTGCAAAAGGGACACAATATTTTTTCTGAACAAGGATTCAAGACTAAAATAATTGACTAGTAAGTTTTTCTTTTATGCCTAATCCTTCTCCAGTTAGGCAAACATTTGAGATTCTAGAAATGAGCACAAGATTGCTCTTTGAACTGAGTTTCAGCACCCTTGTAAAGAAAGATTTGACATTTCTCAGACATCAGTTTTGCTTTATTTGAAGAAAACCTGCCTGATAAATCATTTCTGCATGAACATTTTTCCCATGCTATTTTTCACTATTACATCATATATCAGGTTGATTAAGGCCACTGAAATTTCACTATTAATCTCCGCACATAGAGTCTTGCCAAAATAAGTGCTTGTGAAAGCTTTTTAAAATGACCTACATTATTGAACCTTAAGCACAACTTGGTACTACTGGAAACTTTTAAAATCAAAACACTCGATGATGTACAATTGAGCTGCATTCAATATGCAATTCAGCTATACATACTGTACTTTGTATTCTTCTTGCTCCACACAGAGCTTGTGATTACTTGAGTGTATAAGACAGAAATGGAAATATTGAGCATCACTCTGCTATGCTAAATAATGACCATTCTGCCGAAACATGGGAAATCTGTATGGCAATGCTAACAACCATGGGAGGAGACCTCTGCAGCAGCCATTAAACACCACAGGAAAAATGCAGCATTGCACCTCTTGAAGTTGCCAAATACTGCAAAAGTATTCAGGTAATGCATCTGGAAGGGAAACAGCATATCTTTAAGTTAAGCCTACACAAGACTGCAAAAGCTTTGTGCCAGCAGGAGCCTTGGAACAAGGAATGTGATTGTGTTTTAGTTATGACCAGTCACATGCGGCATAGACAGAAATTAAACTAATGTGGGTGTAAAGTTTGGCCAGTCCAATTCACCACTCCATGAAATAACAAGAGTTAAATACGTGCTCCATCAATAAAGAGAGAAACATTCCTCTCCAGCAGGTTACAGAGTGTCTTTAGACGGCTGCTGTTCATTTGTTGTGCCCAATTAGGAGCAAATGTGATACCCCACAGACTGCTTTTCTGGAAAAAGGTGGGGAAGTCTGCTGAACATTTTTAATATATCATTATTAAAGTTAACTTTGCAGACCTAATGTTTTATATGCTAATGGCTGCATGCCAGATAAGTGATTACTGTAAATGTGTCAGTTAAATAGTCCAGTGACAGGTCCATATGTGCTCTATAAAGAAACTGGTTAAGCTGACCCTGATCAAAACCAGAATGATTGATCAAAACTTCAGGAGCTCAGAAATACAAAGACTGGTTAGAGATCTTAAACAGGTCTGAGCAGATTTCTATACCTGCTGTGATTCCACTCTCCCCCTCCGGACCACATCTGCATCTACATCCTCCAAACCTATACCATATCTATCCCCAGATGCAAAAGCTCATGCTTGCTTTGTAGACCACCAAATCATTTGGAGATGCTGCTGTCACTGTAGTTGCCACTGGTGCAGCAACAGTCAGAGACCCTTCTGCAGGCTTAGCGCAAACCCAGGCACCTCCACAGAGGTGATGTTACTGCCATCAGCTGCTCCGGGGAGACGCCAAAGGGGCCTGCCCTGGAGTCACACTGCCTTCTGAAAGAGCAGCGCAGCATGGGAGGAGGGCAACCCTCAAAGCAAAGTGGGCCCATACACACAATAAAGGCATCAGTCAGACAAGCAACATCCCTGCAGAGCTCTCAGATAGCAATATCTGATGGCAAGTAGTTCAGACAGAGAGTGCATGTATCTTAAGTCCAGTGTTTCCTCCAACAGAAATGTTAAATTCTACAAAGATGGCCTTGCTATATATTCTGAGTCAGCTTGGGATTCAGTCTTCGAAGTACAGTAGAAGATATCATTAATTGAAAATAGTTGGGTATTGTTTCCAGAGGTAATTAGTTTATCTCATATCATCAGCTTCAAGAGCTTCAATATTTAACTAGTTTTCAGCCACAGTGCATGGCCTTTTTAAGCAATCAGATGATGAAGGAGCCTGTGCATGTTGCTTTTGCTCAACAGCAGACCTGACTTTGATATACTTGAAGCCATTTGTACTGCAGCATTTATTTTCAGAATTTTCAGACTCTGCTTTTCAAATTACTGTGATCGTTTTAAGGTTAAAGTGATCGCCTCCTGAAAACTGATGATTTTTCTTTCATCTTGGCATAGAAATGAATGAACACAGACTGGATCTATAATATTTAGCATTACTGTGCATGCAAAAAATGCTACAATGGCTGGAAAACACTACTACAAGACGCAGACTCTTGACTAAGCAATTCAAGGTAAGTTTCCACAGACTGTGAGGTTCGACTCTGACCAGTCACCATCTGGTCAGAGACACTTCCACTGTGTGCATCTTAGCAGGAAGCCTCCATCAACCTTTTGGAGTCTAGTTGTATTGGCTTGATAAGCTCTTTTAAGAATCAGTCCTCAACTTTCTTACTCTTTTATGGAGGACAGGCCATAAATATAGAGTGCAGAAGGACTAAACGTCAGGAAATGGTCATGGTGGAACTGTTATTAGTGCATATTTAAGGTTTAAATGTTTCAGTGCAAGAGTGGAAAGGGTGAGTTAGAAGCTGACCTTAATGCTGGTCTCAGTTGCTACTACGGACATACGAAAAACATCATCTATCCATTGGAGTAGTTCCCTGATCAAAAAAGTGAAGAACTAATTAAAATTCTGTGTGTCCCCAGCTGCTAAGAGAATGCAAGTGAGAAATATTCTCCTGTATCATAGCAGGACCTACTGAAACAGTGCCCCGAATAAGCACGCAGCAGGTAGGTATGGTTCTTTGCCAGCCTGTAGCCTGTTTAAATTAAAGATTTTTGAATCACTATGCATCCTAAATTATCTGAAGCAATCAATTAAAAAGTGCCATCATTATTCACTTCATTAGTAAAATAACATTACTCACTTCATTAGTAAAATAACAATGCAACAGGAGTTACAAAGCACATTCTGCCAGTGTGCTCAGAATGCCCAGAGCCTAAATAGATATCATTTCTCTCTTGTACCATTTCACAGTGCATAAAGTATAGCTCTTAAAAAAAAAAAAAAATAAAGTAGATAGACATTTGACTTTTGTACTTTGTTGGCATATGTTCAAGTGCCATGTCTTTCATGGCTGTGAAATTAGCAGCTCCTACAACTATAGACTTGCGGCTTGGCTTATTAAGATTTCGTGGAACTGAAAAGTTTTTCCAGGAATGTCTCTCTTTGTGTTCATTGATTATGGTTTCCTATGAGGTACCTCAACATTTTTATGTCCATTCCTTTAGTGTCTAGTCTTTCTTTCCATGGATTTACTTAGCTGTGGTCACTGACATTTTTTCCTTATTCTGAACATTGACTTCTTGCCCTCACTAAGCAGTATTTTTATGTGTTTTAAAGCAAGTTCAGGTGGTGTTTAGGTTTCAGAATGCATAAATTGTGGAGTTCTTTCTTTTGCTTTCTGAATTCTAGCAAAGACCAGCTCTCTGTTTCTGACACTGTTGAAAAAACAACAGCAGCAAAGAACTGTGTTATTCTTTCCACATTTACTTCCTGAACTATTTGGGGGTTTGTACAGTACTACAGTAGTACTGAAAGGCCTCAACAAAATGATGGTTCCTAAATCAAAGGGCATGAAGGTGATTGTGTCAGAAGTCTATTAAGTAATGTGAAAACGTGTAACAGAAGCTGTAAGATGACAGTACCATGAAAATCAATGTAAAGGCAGTGGCTGAAACCTCGATTCTGTTAGAAGTATATCCTCCCTGGCTACAACGAAGGCAGCTGTTCCCTTTTAAGGAGAACAGCATCACTGAAGCAATGTGCTCGTAAAAATGCTAACGCGGTCCTTAAAATTATTCTAAACAGATACTTTTAGATAAGATATGGAAGCATTAAGGCTGTTGTGCATAACAGTGGTGAGGCTTTATCTATACTACTGATACAGTTTTGTTTACAAGAAACGAACTAGATTATTTTAGCTTGTTTAGGTGAGCAGAGACAAACTTTAGAGGGACTATGCGTGCTGCCTGAAATGTACATTCTTATGAGGACAGACATAAAGGAGAAGATAACTATTCAACTAGACAGCAGTGGATTATGAGTAAATGTAGAAACAGGAGAAGCTGCAGGCCGGCAGAGACTCCCCAGCCAGCACAGCAGGCAGGTTCTGCAACCACATTGGCAGGACCAAACCCAGAGAACTGCTAGGAGAAAGCTGGGTAAGTTTATGAGGGTCATTGTAAAACACAGTGCTGCAACAGCAGATGGAATTGCAGCCCTGATTTGAGAATGGGACAATAGGACATTACAAAAGCTTTTTTTGTTCTACATGTAAATTTTGCTCTCAGGAGCTCCAAATACAACATCTCTACACATCCCTTGTAGTCTTGTGGTCCCCAATTTGTGCAGAAATCCTCCAGTGCTTGAGGAGTGGTGAGACAAAGCACAAAAGCATTTGAGGAAAAAGATTTCCACTGATAAGCAACACAGAATAGTATCAACGATTCCTACATGGAGGAGCAAAAAAAAGTCAGTTTTTCCTAATGCTGAGGCTAACCCTGTAAGCCAGTGGGAAACAGTGTATCACATAACTTTTCAGTGTTTTGAATATTTAGCATTTCCTAAATAAATAAATTATTTCTGTGGTTTACAGTTCAGTCCAGGTCTGCTGACCTGAAAGGCAATGTTTTCATGGATGTCAGCAACACAGGAACAGGACAGTTTTCTAAGTGAATTATGTGCCTAATGAATCAAGTGGTTTGTCCCCATCATTCATAATGATTTTAAGCCAGATGCAATGTTTCATGCAAAAAAATTCTCCTGTGATAAATGCCTCTCATCTAAACCCTGAACTTTTTCATTAAAAGCTTTGGAGTTTTGCTTTTAGTCTTCAAGGGTTTTGTGGAGAACAGGAATCTTGAATTCTCACTTTGGTTTTCCCTATAATTTTCTCTTTGTCCCTGAACATATTGCAAGAAATTTACTCAGAATCCTTCCTCAGGAAACGAAAGTGCCCCTCATCCCCATTTTCCTCTTATATCTATTTATATGAAACAGTTTATGTTATACAAACTGAGTGCTTTAGACTTCTGCAAAAGAACAGGTACTTTTCCATCTCCCCAGTTTTTGTACAAATGGAATGTCACTGTCATCATTCTTCAAGTGAGCTTGTAGAGCTCCACTGATTGTTGTGAGATACAGTAATCTCCTCATATAACATTATTAACTTCAAAGTAAAACACCCTTTAAAAAAAAAGGCCTAAAATTTAGCAAAAGCAATCTTTGGGCTACGCTGGCCCAACACATAGACTGGTTTGCAGACTTTGAACATGTGTGCTGATGGCCCAGGCTTCCTCAGAAGACCCCAGAATACTTGTGCAATTCTACTGCAGAAAACATTGTCTGGGATTTCTTAAGGAATAAAAAAAGTTTTTGTTGTGTGAGGTACACCTCTTGATTTTGAAATTCTTGCTATGAATGGTGATACTATGAAGGACACCCTCTCAGATTCTCAATCACTTAAACACTCATTACCCCAAGAAAAAGCACATCAATTATCAATGAGTAGCAAGGAGAGACAGTCATTAGCATAGACATATATATATATTATTTAATTGCTAGATTAGGCCTTCAGTTACTTCTACCTGGACCATGCTGATAGTGAGGAAATTTAGCAACTACGTGAAGGTCTAGACTTTAAAAACCTGGTACAGTGGAGTTTCCTTGAAAATAAGAAACTTTGCTAAGAATTTTTGTTCAGGCACATCTCTGGGGCCAGTGCCCATCAGGAAGAGGCCTAGCAGAACAAGGAGAATAGCTGGGACACTGCTGTCATAGCTGAACCACTCTGAAATGGTTTCCTTTCTCATCCCAAAAGAAAAGGATCCTTCTAGAAGAGTGCATGATGAAAGACACTAACCAAGAGCTGCCGAGGATATTTCTGGCCTGCTTGCCTCCTGCCAGAGAGCACTGGCTCCTATCAGAATATTTTTTTTCAAGCGGCTCCAATACTTCAACCTTCTACCCATCTAATGATTAATAATTTTATATTAAGCACCTTGGAGGTAGTATTTGCTTTTTGAAAAATGGTAAACCATTTCCTTTACAATATCTGTGTCTTAGGGTGACTTTATGCTATTGTATCCCCTATCGCCACTCTATACCCAGACATGAATCTTGTGCCTTTCTGTGCCTTTAAACTGAGCCTGAGATGGGGGAGAGAAAAAACCAAGCAAACTTTTCAAAGCAGTTTGTGCTCCAAGATCACGACTCCTCTGAGGTTTGCAGCTGCGGCGAGAAGAGCGGAAGAAGCACCTTTCTTGCTTTTCAGCCAGCTTTCAGCTCTGTTTCTCTGGAGAGACATGGAGAGTTAAACTTTTTCCCTGGAACTTTGGGGGTTTTTTTCCCTTCTGTCCTGGGTTACAATATGTTCCTATTACCATCTTCATGAGCTATTGAAACCAGGTGTAGCAATGTTCCCTGCCTCCTCCCTCTGGACTATCTACTGTTAATGGCCCCAACAATGCCTTCCCTCATAACTCATAGATAACTCGCTCCTGGACCATCTCCTGTTAATAGGCCCATCAGTGCCTT
>WEIT01036960.1:0-15396 GCA_013389985.1 Dryoscopus gambensis | reverse complement strand
AAGCTGTTCCCTCTCTTCATTTTTTCTGATTATCCTATAAATCCAGCAGTGAAACTCCACTGACAGAGCCATCCAGAACAGCCATCACCCCTCCAAAGGGTTGGTGACGTGTGAGAAGCCATGTTTACATTAATGTGTTTTAACAAAATGTTGGAATTATAAATTGTTTACTTGAAATAGCCTGTTTATTGCTATTCCTCTGTTCTCTTCAGGATCTGGTCAAGCATGGTCCTTCTACTGACTGGGCTTGTATGGCCCCTGAGGAGACATAGTGGTAAGGAACCCACTAGATTCATGTATATCTTACTGGTGTGATTTAAAAAGAAGAGGAAAGAACCAACATGAAACTAAGGATGAAAACCAGAGTAGAGAAAGAATTTTTCTGTTTTAGGCTCAGCTCAACCCCCAGGAAAAAAAAAATCAAGAAACTTGCCACAGGAACTTCACATTTCTATTTCCAACAAGTCTTGCATGGGAGCAATTAGTTTAAAGCATGTGACTCTGTACAGCACAACTCAAACAACACAAAACACTGAAGCTGAGAGCTAGCTTGTTATTCAGAAGACATGCCAAAACCTCATAGTTAATTTTCCTTGTCTGAAGAAAAGGTGAACTGCAAGAATAATTGTATTTATGTGTTGAATTTTTATTGAAGTAGGTTTGCGACCCCACAGAGAATAGAAGAAGTAGCAAGGAGTGCTCTTTCAGTAATAAACCAGACACATCCAGGATACAGGGTTGATCTAAGAGACAACCTGTAAATGAAATTGTATTCATATTAATTCAGGAAAAGGTAATACAGGACTGTGCTGTTTCAACTGAAAATTAGTGATCTCTCAAGTAGAGAAATATTCTGCAAATCGTACGTCATACATTTTTAGGACATCTGGAGATTCTTTGTTCTTTGCAATTCCCACTTCTCTCCTAAAGACATTATTAAAGTGTCAAATAAAAATTGCTGGCAAGCCCTAAGTATTTCATAACAGATTGTACTATCATATATGATAATATCTTGCTAGGGTGTAAGAAGATGAAAAACAGTATGTGTAAGAACATTCAAATCTGAAAAGTCAATACAAAGCAAAATAAAAATAGGAAAATTACTCTCTTTGCTCATTTTCAGCATCCAGACGAGTTCATGTTGCCCAAAGGAAATGCCAGGACCCTCCTTGTGCTGGACAAAGAAGCAAAGAATACCCTCAGAGGAAGGAACAATCATGAACTGAAGGGAAGATAAACAGATGCTCAAGAGGAAAAGTCCAGACCTGAGTTTCTGTAACTTTTATGGCAACTCCCAAAATATGAGCATCCATGACTTGGAATAAAAAAATAAAATAATTTTTTTAAAAAATAAAAATAAAGCTGCAAATCAACTTCCCAGACTTTGTAAGGTTTTTAAATAGTTGATGTTTCCGCTGCTGTGTTTCATTCACTGGTCCTTTAAATCATTTTGACACCAGCAGGACTCTATTGAAACCAGCAGGGTTACAACATAACAGAGCAGAGAATTAGGCCCACTAGTGTGATTTCTGGTTGCTAGACTGAAGGAAAAACAACTTTGAACCTCACATAAGTTCTTTTAATCACTACATGGGCTGAACTAATTCAAAAGACATGAGGCAATTACCGTACTTGGAGGACATCAAGTGAACTGGATTTCTTTTTTTTTCTAGCCTGGGACATTACTAAACTAGCACAACAAATAGTCTGGGCATTGTAAATCTCTGAAGGCTCTTGTAATCCCACAGATGTTATTAGCAAATTAGCAGAATGGGAAACCAGGATGAACCAGTGGTCATCTCGCCTCCCCTTTCACCAGCAAATTTCAACCATTCTTTGAGGCTATTAACTTGTATGTGTGATTAAAGTGTTCCCTGTGTTTCAGTTTGAGCATATTTTCCCAAATGATAAACAGATCTGAAGGCTTTGAAATAAATTCACTATTCCCCCAGTGGTTAACTTCATGTTTTAAATAATTATTTCTTTTAAAAATGATATAAAAATAAAGTGATGTTTCCAAGAACATCAGCATGCAGAGAAAAGATATATCTGGAAAATATGCCACATCACAGATGACTGCATCTGCCATTAATAGGAATTCAAGTCAGTAACATGTAGAAAACTTAACAAATGGCTTTTATTCTCAGCAAGCAATGTTCAGCCGGAGGTGGGGCTCAAGATGTCTTCTCAGGACAGCACCAGGAGGCTTCCAGAACTGCAACAGCAAAAATCCCCATTCTGCTACATTCCCTGAAGAAACATCTCACTTCCAGGCAAAGTAACTCTCTGCAGCTGCTTGGGCTTCATGACACTAAACAGTAACTTGCACTTCCCAGAATTAAGTCATTTTCTACAGCTGCTAAACACCATTTGCAGGAATAGCCTGAGAGATCCCCAACTTTTAAATCTTGTGTAGAGATCATATAATTATGTTGCTTGACTCAACTGTTCTTAAAAATGAGAATTTACTCTTCTATTTAACCCACTATCTATCTAAAGACAGTAAGTTTGTCCCAATGACAATATACTTTCATGCTTTTTGCTTTTTTCTTTTCCAGGCACTCTGTCTCCAGATACCAGAAAGTGCAGCTGGAGATACTGAAATGATTCAATTAGCAGTGCATTACCAGTGCCCTGCAAGTCATTTGAAGAGGCTGGGGTATCTTTTTTTTCTTCAGAATAGAGACTGGAAATTGTTTACCTCTTTGACAAAACTGTTTACATTTCATAAGCTCCGTTATAGAGAAGCTGGACTGCTAACAAAGAATACGTGATAGAAAGATAGGAGATTGTCACTCTTCACAGTTGATCTGAACACTCTCTGAAAAAAGACAGGTTTCTTTTCTTCAGTTTGCACTTAATTGTTGTGTAAAGCAGTATCACAATATCCTTTGCGTTACCCCAAAGCTCATTGGAGACTCGCTAGTTCTACAAGCAGATCTGAGGATTTGTGGCTATGGGAAAGGTGACAAGTGGCTGAATGGGACTCACATCTCTAAACTACTTAGCAAACCCCACTCCTTAAATTCTCATAATAGTCATAATGCCACTATACTCAGTTTTGATTAAACATTGTCCATGAGGCTATATAAAAGATACTCTAGGGTTTTGCCAGGATTAAAGCAAACTTTCTGAAAAATGTCCTAAGTAACCAACTCACATTGTAGGGACCACATTCATTTAAAGTCCCATAAAAGAAATTCAACCTCAAATTTACCATATCTACCTTGTTAAATAAGGTGGGTTTAGGAAGGTCTAGAGAAAAAATTACCACCAAAAACTAGCTCAGATGATACCAGTATTTCACAAATCATTGCAATGAAGTGTATGTGCTCACATTTGGTACTTCTGACCAAGAAGTGTGAGAAGACGCAGATCTCCTACAGAATCAGATTTAAGATCTGGGCCTTGGCTTTCTACCCTCTGAGAAAAATCCCACACAGACAGCCACAGCTGGCTCCTCCTGTGAGTCAAGGATAGAGCCAGCAGTGGCTGCCCATACAAGGAACCTTTATATTGGATAAATCTGGGAATAGAGAAGACCTTTAGGATCTTTTCCTGCTCTCCCCCTGCCATTCAGCCATGGAAATAGCTGTAGCTGGGAAGGAGAGGCTCTGTTTCCTGGAAGATAACTAATCATAATGTCTTTTGGAAGCCAATTATGAAGAAACTGATGACGTACTAAATCGTGCTAAGGGTCCTTTAATATTTTTGAAAGGTGAGAAACTTTGGGGATCAGCATGGCTTGGGTGAGGTTTGTTGGGGCAGAAAATGGGCAACAGTAGAAGTTTGCTGGATTTGCAGCAGCAAGAGGTGGCAGCTGCCACCTGGGAAGGAAGCAAGGCCAGCTCAGCCCCTGCCAAGCAAGGCAGAGCCCAAATGCCTTGTTGACCTTCTGACATAGTCCTTCCTTCTCAGCTCCCAATGCCATTTCTAGTCCAAATTTTGCAGCTGGATCATAGAATCACAGAATGGCTGAGGCTGGACAGGACCATTGGGAGTCATCTAGTCCAAAGCACCACCACATACAGCTGGTTGCCCAAGACCGTGTCCAGGTGGCTTCCAAGGATGAAGATTCCACAACCTCTCTGGGAAACCAGTGTGAGTGTTTGGTCAACCTCTTGGTGAAAAAGTGTTTCTTGATATTCAGAGGGAACCGCCTGTGTTTTTGTGTATACTCACTGCCTCTGGTCCTGTCACCCGGATGTCCCTGAAAAGAGCCTAGCTCCATCCTTTTTACACCCTCCCTTAAGGTATTTTTTAATATGCATTGATGAGATCCTACTGAGCCTTCTCTTCTTTGTGCTGAATCCCAGTTCTCAGCCTCCTCATCTGACAAGTGCATCAGTCCCTTCATCATCTCTTTGGGCCTGTTCTGGAGTCTCTGCAGTACATTCCATTTTCTCCTCTAAGGGGAATCCCAGAATTGGACCCAACACTTCACATGTGTCTCAGCAGCACCGAGCAGAGGGGAAGGATCACCTCCCTTGACCTGCTGGTGACACTCCTCCTAATTCAGGGTAAGGGAGGAAATGCCAAGGGGCCTTATCTTCACACACAGAGCAAAACTGATGTGCACATCATTGTTCAAAAGCCTTCCAGATTCTTCCTGCACATTCCAGTACATGTTTCATCAAAACATCTTACAAAAGATTGCAGTCAAGAGCCTAGACCTCACAAAGCCGGGGCATCTTTTGTGTTCAAAAGACAATTCTCATTCTGCAAAATTAGCAAGTTGAATTTACTTTACTGGTAGCTGACTGACTCATAGGGCTGATAGTATCACTGCCCCGTAATGCCAACCTACAGCTCAGTTTGAATTCGGAACGTTTTTGTTTAATTCCTTTTTTAAAAATTCTGAATAGAAAAAGATTGGAAGTTAGGTGACAAAAAATTAATAATACTTATGGAAGCAATCTTCCTCACTTAAGTCTTAAAGAGTCTGGTTTTGGTTGGATAGTGACCCAGTTAATGAATTGGAAATGTTGCATAATTTTTCTATTTCTAAAGACTTCTGGAAAAGAAATTATATTTAAGCACCCTTCTAAAATTCAGAATTATATTGCAAACATTTACCTGCTAATGTCATTGTATACCATCTGAGGATGACAGTCAGACTTATTTTTACTAAGGACCCTGGACAAAACCATTGTAGTGTAACCCACAGAACTATCTAAAGGACGCTTTTATCTTTCCATCTTAAATAACAGTAGGAGATTAGTGGCTAATCTAATTTGAGTGAAATCAATACTCGTTCACTTACAAAAGAGTCTCTGAGGGTTTTGTGGGTTTTCAGCCAATGAAGACCTTGAAATGGAAAAATGTGGGCATCTGATAAAGAGAGGGGCCTCAGGTCCTCGTTACCAGCATCGAAAGAAAGGCCCCTGTGATAATCATTACAAAAGTAAGGAAAAGCAGGAAGAAAAAGTGAAATATACTTTAAAGCTTTAAATACTTTTGGAAATTAGGTACTCAACTTTGGATGGATTAACATGCCTAAAGTTTCTGGATTTAGAAATTCCAAGTCTTTGGAGATCAGCATTTTATATCACTTTTCTAAGTAAAAATGAGCTCAGATTGCAATCTCAAAAAGAAAAAAATTTCTAGAAGGCTGCTAGCCAGGTGAATGTGCTTGTACTGGTTCCTGTGATATATGTTCCCTTTTTTTCCCAAAGATTAGAAAGAAACCACAGACAGATTGTGGCATGTGTAGTATCAGCTCACAGCAGGACCTAAAGATGAAAATCTCTAGAGTCAGGGTTCATGACAAGCTCTAAGAATCCTTCCAGGTGTTTTCATGGAAATTGATATAATAGAGCACAGAGATGAAAGAGCAAATATATATTATTTTAAATCACAGCTTCAGGGCTTAAAGCTAAGCTCAGCAGGTACTAGGAGACCCAGCGTGGATTTCAAAGCAAATGTACATCTAAAGAAAGCAATTTTTCATTGGAGTCATATTTTACACTTCATTCTCTTTTTGTTTTCTTTCTTTTTCCTCACAGTTTTCTCTTCCTACACTACCAAAAACTATTCTTCTGCTACTTCTTGTTAAAAATATTCAGAAAATGAGAAATGTGTTTTAGCTTGGGCTTGTGGCCTCTTCATTTATTGTTTCCTGACTATAGGAAGAATTCAGCCATAATTCAACATACAAATAGGCAAGCCAACAGCTCACGCTCAGCATTTACAAACATGATAGTGATGTAACAGTAAACATTAACGCAAAATTTCCTGTGACAGATGCATGGCATGAAAAAGAGAGTGAAGAGACAAGTCCCTTTTATATCTAAAACCTGCTTCACTAAAGAAAACAGCATTGTGAATGCACCAGTTCAGTGGTAATAAAAGGACAAGAGTTCTGTCATATTCTGATTGATAGCTGTATATACAAAAATAATGCATTCATCTGTGTTTTTGTGAGAATATATAAGAAATTTTTTACATGCCCTGGTCCCTACTATCTTAAGAAAGCAAGTGGAATCTCTGAATCACTTGCACCGTTTCTCACACTTTTACACACACAACCAAATATATTTGTGCAAGATTCTCCAGAAGCACAATATGCACTTTACATCGTCAGAAAGGTGACAGTCATGTTTGGGTGGTTAAGCTCTTGCTTGTGGTGTGCAGGCAAAGATTTTACAGACAAGTATCTGGAAAAATGCAATTAGGGTTCTATTTGATTTCAGAGAGCACTTTATTAACATCTTTGGATAACCCATTCTATGTCTTAGATCACTGTAAAGACTTCCAAGATACTTGACGCTTTTCATATGGATGGATGTTATCTGTATGTATTGATATGATATTATCTGTTTGTATTACAGACCGTTGTATTACACAGAAGAGACATACAGTCTCTAGCAGTGTTTACAAATAAATATACAAAGTAGATTTTTAAAAAGAATACTAGCTTTCCTTTTAAAATAGGGAACAAATAATGTTAATTTCACCTGAATAGCTTAACACAGTCCAGTTCTTTGTTCAGTTATGAGCAAAACCATTTTACAACAGTTCCCTGGGATTTATAGGTTTTTCCATTTGCAAGTAAACTTTTTTAAAGTAGTCAAAAAAACTTTAAATAATTAGGAATTTAATTACTAAGAGAAAAACTTCTTTGAAAACACATTGAGGACAGAAACCATGATTTTATTGGACACTTTCCTGGGTTTCTGCTACCAGAAATGGATGCCAGAACTACAGCCACAGAAAGAGTAATATCAGGAAACATCAGCTTTGCAACAGGGAACACAGAGCAGTTCTTTCCAATTCCAGTTTTATATGAGTAGAGCACTGAATAAAGGAATTTTTATTCATGCACAGGACTCAACAAGGGAATAAATTTTTGTGCTCTAATAGAATTCCAAGGGTACTTCCATTGCCTCAGATAATTGCAAAGCTATGATATACATAAAACAGTACTTGGATATGAGCAAAGAAATTTATAGAAACAATATTGGCAAAGAAATGTACAGAAACACATTGATTGCCCCCAGATGGATAGTAACTTTGTTGTGGCAAACCATAATCCTGCACACTGATTAACAAATGCATCTAGCTACCAGGTAAATTCCATAGAGGAAATTGTGAGAAATTGTAGAATAAAAGTAGAATGCATGCTTTACTTCTAAGAGCAATAGAGATAATGGCATTTGGGATGATAGGGAGTGAGCCAGAGCTTGAGGAGAAAGGAAAAGAGAAGAGGGAAAAATATACAAGTGGTTTGGCTTAGTTTCAGAAAGAAACCAAAAAATCAAAAGTAAATATAAAAGCTTGGACTAGATATTTATTATCATTATTATTCCATACTGCAATGGTCCATGTTTCTTAAAACCTTCCAGACAACGACTCTGAAGTGTTAATGGTCTTTCAGAACTAATGAAGGTGAAAGGCAAGGCCACTGAACAGAAAACTGAGTTGCACAGCCGTTGTGGGAATTATCAAAGGTCAGGCACTGAAATGGT
Organism: Dryoscopus gambensis; assembly: GCA_013389985.1. NCBI lineage: Eukaryota > Metazoa > Chordata > Aves > Passeriformes > Malaconotidae > Dryoscopus > Dryoscopus gambensis. The sequence continues at coordinate 7,429 of WEIT01036960.1, read as the reverse complement.
GACATGTGGAAATTAAAGCATGAAATTTCTATTCCAGCACCCTCATCTCACTACTGTACTTCATATAAAAGTTTCTCTGTTTCTCGTGAACATGCTGGCAGAAGCTGAGGAACTTAACAGAGCAAAGCAGTACAATCTGTTGGGGCTTTCAAGTCATATTTGTCTGTCTCACCATTTTTTAGAAACATTGAGTAAAATTCCCTGTACAAATATTCTTGCTTCCATGTCAGCTGGACAGCTACAACTGTGGATCCTTTAGACATGCATTCAATATGACCAAGCAAAGTAGAATCTACCAAAATCAGAGGTATCAAAAAAATGCCCAAACTTTTGTTCCCCTTGTAAAACTGACTTCAATATATATACACATAAACTTAGATACATATTTAGATAGATATAGATCTAGTTTTAAGTTGAATATTAGTTAAATTATCATCTGTCCCCCCTAAGCATGTCTCACTGGGCACTCTCCCAAAATGATCTCTATTGTCCTGAGCCGAATGTAAAAAACAAGAATAAGTTAGTCACACAAACCAAGGCTATCAGTGATGCCATGTAACAGGAGCACCACTGCAGCCACAGCTAACACAACAAACAAGCTCTGCTCAAACGTAGTGCTGAGCAGTGCAACCACATTAACCACTTCTGCTGACTGCTGCTGGCTGGGAGCACTGGACCACAGAGTTATCCCATGAGTCTGTGAGCAAGAGAAGCTGCATTCACACACTGAGAACAGTGGATTGCTGTAGCTAGCAGGAAGAGAGTTGGTGGTAAGGGTCAGGCATAAAAACCTCAAAATGTGTCATATATCTTGGAGGTTTACAGAATCATCAAAACTTTTTTCATTATTAAGTGAGCCAGATCAGTCCCCTGATTGCCTGTGGTTTGTCTGTCATCATTTTCACATGTGCCATGATTACTTTGTGAAAAGTTACCCATTTGAAAAGCTAACCCATTTATTTGGGGGCAAGCTGACACCACATACTATAAAAGCACAGGGAACAAATGGAATCAGTTTTCATCCTTCCAATGAAAAACCTAAATGGCCTTCACCTCTTGAACTGTTCACATGAGACAGTGGGCACAAGGGACTGTCAGTTGCTCTCTGTATGTCGCCAGAGAAATCTCCAGAAACTTCTTGCAATGTATCAAAGACCTTTGTTTCCTGTGCTAACCTGTATCTGATCTTACATTTAAAAAGAAAAAAAAGGTTAATTATCATCAAGACTAATACATTGTATTTAATTTAAACACCCAGTGCCTGCTGGATCCCCATTAGGAGATATGTCACAATCATGACAGATAATATTGACTGCAATTTCCACACCCAGGGCTATGGCTGAATCTAATTTGCTGTGTGCTTTTACAGCAATAAGCTGTCGAACTGTAGTGAGACTTACTGGCATATCCATCAGGTTTATCATGAGCAGTCTTGCATTCAGCCACCAGTAGAATGTTAGTACACTTCATATTCTCAATTTAGTGTGGCCTATTGCTATTTCAATAGGTCTTGTATGTGTAGTTATAATGCTTAACTGCCTTCATAAAGTGTTTGAAGGTCTACAGGAGGAAAGGCTGTATGTCTCCAGGACTGCTCTGCAGAAGCAAAAGGCCCATTACATGGTCACCTGTGATTGCAAGAGACAATTTCTGTGGCCCAAAGTATTCTTGGGACTTCCTCACACTTCTGAAAAAATATAATTTTTACTAGTAGCTTCAACAGGTAATCTATAGATCCTGTTACTAAAAGGTAATGGAAAGTGGGGGTGGATAGCTTAGCCACAGTCCTAGATTTTTAGAATAAGAAGCTAATGCGGTAAAACTATGCTTCAGAAATCAGCAAAGGCTATCCAGCCAAATTCTGAGCTCACTGGTATTCCAAGTAACTCCAGTGAAGTAATGAATTTATTTGTCCCAGCAAATGAGATCAGCAACAGGCCCTCTTAACAGAGCAGACCCCAGCTGGTGTTATTGTCACAGCACTGTAAAAATTATCAGTATTGTTTACATTCTGTAGCTTGAGATACAGTGACAGTGTGCTGACAATCCTTTACCATCCAAGTAATTTAGATGGTCAAGACAATCTATTGATCCTCTCATACTTGTCCTTATTGTTTCTAAGGGTGCAATCCTAATTTAGAATGATGAGTGGGAATCAGTGGCATATTCCTATCAGTGACATTGCCACTGATGTCACTGGTAGGAATACATGTGGTATGCCACAAACTCTTAGCTCAGCAAAGAACTACTTCTTATAAACACTCCCTTCTCTCAGCTGGATTTTCGAGTTGCAAAGATGGAGCTTCACACAATCAGGAATATTTACTGGAGTTTGTCATCCCTGCAAGCTTACAGACAAGGTGTTCTGCTTCAAAAAAAATATTTATTTTGGTTACTTGGATTACTGCCTGGACAGGAAACGATGAAGCAGATGTCAGGGAGCCAGATGAGTAATAGAATAATTTTGAAGAGTGATCTGAGCTGCTAAGAAGATGACACTTGAGAGGTCAGAGGCCCAAAACATTTTCCACTTTCTCTCCTGCACTCAGAGCTTGAAGCATAAGCTGTGTGTGCTTCCGCTGTGTTGAGCTGGCATGATCAGTGCAGTTATTGTTTAGATATATTCAGCAATTATGAAGGTCTTCAGAAGTGCCATTTTGGTGGAGGAGGGGGTAGAAAGAATAGATTTTTTTTAAAGATCAGAAAATCAAAAGCAGGAAGATGTATTGCAGCTAGAGAAACTGTTTCATTTACTGTTGTGCTGTTACAGACACAGACTTACCAGAGCGGCTGAGAAACCATTAGCTACCTAGCTTCTCCCCTGTGCACAGCCTGCACCACACAGCTGTGCAAACTTCCCCTCTCTCTTCCCTGCCTCCCACTTAGTGGAAAGCTGCAGTCAGGGCTGTACTGGTGCTAAGTGGATGTTGAGTCATTATTTATGCTCCAGTGATAATGACAGCCTTTCTCTGTCCCAGTGCTAGTCTCTGGCCAAATGACAAGAAGATGCTTCCTGTCCCCAGAGTCTTCAGCGTAAGATGGCAGGGCAGAAAAAAGGTGTGTGAGTGACCCTGCTGTTATCTCTTCTCCAGACTGGGCAAGTGGGGCACCCAGACCTGAAGGAAGCAGCCTGAATTCACAAGGAAAATTTATGACAGGGGGTGGGAGCCAGTGGCCTCTCAGTTCCCAGTATGACTACAAAACCATCTTCAAACAGAAGTTCGCAAAATTGATAACCCTTTACCCAAGTGTAACTGGCCTAGGTAACTGGCCTAGGTTGCCTTGTCCAGGGCAACGGGGGCACATGCACACCCCCATGCTGAGCAGCCAAAATCCAAAGAGCTTTGGAGGGTATGGTGCAGCTGAAAGTGGACCCCAAAAGAGGATCTCTCCCCCAGGGTTTGTCACAGCAGGCATGCCATACACTGCCAGGCACCAGTGACAGCTGCAGTCAGAGGGCTTCTGTAACAGTGTTGCCACAGCACTAAAATGCAAATAGCAAAGTATGCAGTGACTCTGCTTTTACTACCATACATTGCAAGTTATCTGTAGACAACAACTAGCAGTCTTTCTTGGGGCACTGTATCTCACACTGAAAGCTCTTTTCTTCAGAAAGCAAGCACAGAATATGTCTTCAATTGCTTAGCTAAAAAAGTGTGTCTGATGTAGAGAAACTGCACAGTATCAGGATCAAGCCACTGCACAACCAAACAGGACTGAAACTTTCTATGGAAGTAAGATGCTGCCACCTTCGGACCGAACAGAGGGTTAGCAGAACTCCCATAAAGATAAAATGCGCTCTGAGAAACGGGCAGGCAAGGAAAAGGCAAGAAACAATAAAGGTGTTGATGATGTGCCAATAATACTTATTTACATTCAACATTCACCTTTGAATTGTAAGGAAAAGAGCAGAATAAAATGGCGACCACGCTTCCTCAAAAGCTTAGTATCGACTAGTATTTACTATCCTGTAAAATGCTCTTTTCTTATAAATAAATGCTTAGAAAATGCTTTAGAAAAACCACATCTAGATTCTGTGTATTGCCACTTTCTGTTGCAGTGAAAGACAAGAGAAATGAGTAGGGGAATTGCAGGAAACTAGAGATTAGTTGTTCAGATAAGATTTGGGCTAACACATGGAGCTCAACATGTTTTATTGTTCATTACGAAGACAGCATGGATTTCTAAACAGCTGTAAGTTACATGAGCATGATCAAGGAGAGGAAAAATGTAAAGGGAATTTTCTCCCAAATAAACCATGGGACAGGCTGTTTTTTCTTTTCACCCTCACCTCAGAGAAACTCCGTGCAATCCTCCAGTATTTGTATTGTTTTTAGGGATCTGGCAGAAACTTGGAACTACTAATGAGAATGCCTTCTCCCCCAGCTTTGAGATTTGACTGCCCTTTTCTGCCAGCATCTTGGCAATGTGACTCCACTGGAGTCAGGATCTCAACAGCTTACCAGTCAAAAGAGGCTCACAGAGCCATCTCTAAGATGAGGTTCTGAAAAGTGGAGGGGACATAGAGCAAACTTAAAGAAGCCTCTGGCTATATTTACTTTGTTAAGTATTTGCACAGAGGTGGGGTTTCTGTATACACTCTGGATGTACTACCTCAGAAAAGTCTCTCTTATGGTTGAGAGAGCAGAAATTATGGTTGTCAACCTGTGCAAATCAGGCAAAAATTAGGTAATCAGCGGTGTAGATGAGCTCAGCTCATCCCACAGGTGGTCAGGAGCTCAGAGTCCATAAGATGGTACTCACAGCGTTGTCCAAAAAGGACTGGCTACCTCAATCCCAAGCACTGTTTCCCAGCAGGGTCAGAGCATGGGACTTAGCTGTAAGATCAAAGCATGCTGTTCTGTGGCTCACTGCAGTCTCTGCCTTCCAAAGAAACACAGCCAAGTTCCAGTACTGGGTTTTCTTCTGAAAATCAGAAATATATGTGCAGCTTCACAAGTAAGGCCTTGCAAAAGAAAACTTTGCATGGGGACACAAATACATTTATAAAATGCAGGATTTCTTGTTAACAGGGTTTCTTAATGATGACTTTAACTTGTTCTCAGACTTCAGTTATGCTGAAAAAGTTAGCATAGCAAAGATCAGCCTGCATGGAAGTCTGCACCAGACTTTTTATGTGCAGGAACACATCAAAGGGCTTCAAGGGGTTTAATAATGGAGCTATGACAGCCTGAAGAATAAACAGAATTTGAGTGGACAGATGCACAGGACTTAGAGCTTAATCTAGAAGTCTGCAACTTGCTGAAAGGAGACAATATTAAAGTAATTATGCACTTAAAACAATTACTATTTTTTCTTCAAAGAGTCACAGTCAAGTGAAGTAACCCATTTTAAATTATTTCTGGTAATTGCATTGCATCCCCAAATTATATGCCTGCATACTCTTTGAACTAGGCTTTCAAAAAAAAAGAAAAACCAACCTGCCCCTGTATTTTTGCTTAAAGATTACCCCACATTTTGAATAATTCCACTCTATCTTATCATTTCCTGTAGGCATAATACAGCGTGTTAAACCTGAGTAAATCTGAGTAATTTTAGTTTCTGTATCTAGGGCAGAAGTCAGTTTAACAGTGAACAACTGCAAATGCCTGAATTGTTCACTTACCATTAACTTTTGATAATCTGAGAAATTCTATAACAGTATCAAGGCATTTCATTTAAAGCTGCTAGCTCACCAGCACATAATTGCACCTAGCAAAATGACTGAACACAAAATTAGGAGGGATCACTGTTCTGCTTTAGATAGCATAAAATAGCTTTCCATTCAGTAACCTCAACATGCAAAATCTGATTTAAAATAGTTCCCAGGGCACTCACAATTTCTACTGAGACGTAATCACATTATTCTTGTGTAACAGAATCTAGGAAGCAAACTCCATCATCTAATCCTTCTACTCACTTGCTGGGACACTGGTGGGAATTTTACTTCTATGTACACTTAACATAGGTTATGATCAGTCCGTGGGTAGATTTCCACTTAAGAATACGTCCTGCCCATATATATGGACAGAGGCTAATTTTGAACTCGCTTGCTGTAACACTGCTGGCTGTGGAACTGCAACAGGGCAGGCTCAGTACAAAACATGGGAATGACCTCTAAATATTTACTGGATCATCTTGGAAGCTACTTCTACATTAGTTCTTGGTCTGTTACAGAATTTAATTAATATGGGCATAAAGCTTGAATATGTGAAGCCCTGATGGCACCTAGACATCTTTAGGATCTGTTATATCTTTATTAGGAGTTATTTTCTTAAGTAATTTTCTAATATAAAGTCCTTCAAGATCAACCTATTTCCTAAGTTCCTTAAAATTTGCTTTAAATATTCTGGATGTCATCTTAATTTTTTTACCTTTTTTTTTTTTTTAAGTAAGGGAAGTTTAAGCAGTCCATTACTGTATTCCATAGCACTGGCAGCCAAATGATAGCCAGAAGGCTTTTCCACAAGCAAGGAAATAAAATATTACTGCATTTTCACATCAGTCTCCTACTTTTATTCACTCTTCCTCTTGAAAGCACTTGAAACATCTCAGTATCACCCCATCTTTATCCTGAGGTAAGGGTAGATGGCTGTTCTGACTCATCCTGTATAGCCAGCTCTTTTTCTTGCTCACCTGGTTTTCTCTCAAGAAGTCTCCCAACTTCCATGTCCTTCCTGAGTCAAAAAGTTCAGTCTAACTCCAAGCATAGCAGTCACCAGCACTCCTATGCGGGACCCAGGAATCTGCCCGGTAGTTGGACATCCTGGTGGTCTACTCCATCTCCAGGTATCCAGCGAGTTTGGTGGATCACACTGGCAAACATGACCTCCTGCATGAGGTCACCTCTGACACTAGAATTATATGGCTTTTCCAGCACTTCAGGCATGTGAGCTGCAGCTTTTTTAGTTCTTTACAAGTAAAATCCCTTTCTTTCAAAGTCTTGAGGGTTTTTTTGTTAGTAGTACTTTTTTCTCCTGCCAGTCAGACAGCACCCCTTAAAATGGCCTAAACTCACTGCTTTCCCATCCCATGGAGAAAGTGTTTCCTGTGGAGTCTGGAGCTAACTCACTCTGTGGAAAACTTATGAACAGGGCTGTCCAGCTCCCATCCCAGTCCCTGCCCAGACCCCTGGGGCTTCCCAGCCTGGGACCCCAGAATGTCAGACCCTAAGGCTGTCAGTGCCTGCCCCAGCAATGCTGGTTGGTCTCCAGGTGTCCCCAGCCCTGTCCTGCCCACTGGTGGCCCTCCCAATTCTTCCTCCTCAGGTTAAAGGTGAGAGGTGAGCATCTCTGAGCACCACAGAGGAAAGGGCTGGCACAGGACATAAGGGGAGTAATAGGAAGAACTTCCTGTTATCAAGTTAACTACTGTCATTACCATGCTCCAGACAAACAGGGTCCATCGTTGTAGGGGTGGCTCAGCCTAT
>WEIT01036949.1:30566-71294 GCA_013389985.1 Dryoscopus gambensis | reverse complement strand
CAGGCTAAGGCATTCCCATAGGTTTCTTAACCACTTCTACTTTATCTAGTTCCCTGACAGTTTCATAGAAGAGTCTTGGGATTTGCACCATTTCTCCATGCTCCCTACTTTTAGATTTATTTATGTTAGTGGTATTTTTTTTTATTCACATAAATAATACACCAATGAGCAATAAACATGCACTAGATAGTACATGTAACTTGTTGTTGTGTTTGATGGAACTTCAGAACATCATATGTGAGAAAGCACAGTGACGATGATTTCATGCAGATGGGAGTAAAATGAAAATTTTTGTAGGAAAACAAGAACATTTAGGGCCAGAGATAAAATACCCATACTGCTGTCATTAGAACTGCTTTTAAGGACTGCATGACTGAAGATTGATGGCGCTTGGGGAGATTAGTTGGGAACTCCTCTCTCTTCCCTCTTTCCCAAAGAACCCTCTAGTGACTGCAGAGAAAATATTGTTCTAAGGGACACTGGGACCTCACCCTTAATGACAGGGGTGAGGACAGAACAACAGCATTAACCACAGTCCAGCCATGGTACTGCTGCAACATGACGCCATCTCTTTTTGTTACCTTTGTTTTTCAGAGGTGAGCTATTCAGAGTAGCTGAAACCACATGTGGTGAGGCTTGTCTGGAATGATTCTATGTAGCATTATACCATTAATTAGTTGGTATGGATAATGCTAGTAAAAGAGGGCAAATGAAGGCCATGATCCCAGAATAATAACTGAAATTGTGACCGAGGCATAGAAAAAGCAAAAATGTGTTGAGAAAGGCAAAAGTACTGGCTTGGGGGGAAAAAAAAAAAAGTCAGGCATAAATCCTTTACAAAAGAAAAGCCTTGCCTTGTACAGAATTTTATTTTGGCTTTCTCATTGCATGTGTAACTGTATATAGATAACATTCAGAGAAAAAGCTGATGGAAATTTTCCAGTGAACACAAAATTATTTACGGAAGAGGTATGTGGAGGCTTCAAAATTCTGAAACAAAGTTTGTGAGAGAAATCTTGAAAACATACAAGTGTAGTTGAAAATATTTAGAGCAAAATGTTTGTGCTTTTTTTTTAACAACATTTTAATTTTAAAAGTAACCTAAGGGAGTCTGTTTGGAAGAGCAGAATAACCTAAGAACAATAGAATGTTTTGATTTTGCTTTAATAATATATTAATTGCTAAACAAATAAAGATTTTTTTTTTTTACTTTTCGTTTTGTTAAAAAAATAAAAGATGGATTTTTGACCTGCTTATGTTTTCCTGAAAACTTATTGTTCATCACCTGTGAGACACTTTCAAGACTGATCAGTTATTTAAACAGAAGGGGCTCACATTGTCTTTGCTCCAAACATATTTCTGAACCACATTTTACTTACATGGAGCAGGATTTGGAAATTACTGTATGTCCTGATAACAAGGTTATATATTAGATTAAAAAAAGGCTAAAATGTCTATTTTTACAGTAGCACATGCGCTGTCAGACACACATGAAGGAAAATGTAAGTCACAGTGTTCGCATTAAATCTTCTGAATACTGATGTAGAATTGCCATCCCAATTTAAAACTTTTTAACTTAGAGAAATTGTATTAACATTATGTCCTGTTTTGCACACTTTCTGTTTATTACCCATTTCTCTCATCACTTAAACTTCCATTTATTTATGTCTTTTGTCCTGGCTATTGAAAGATGCTGTTATTAAAGATTGATGTTGCCTTCCTGTAAAACATGGAAAATTAGAGAACAAGCTTGCACTGCAGCTTTGAAAAATCCCATAAACTACTTGTCTATGGCTCAATGTTTTATCAGTTATTAAGCACTTTTAACTGCCATCTTTAAGTCTCAGTTTTTGTTAAAACTAGTTCTTAAGCAAAGAGGAGGTTGAACTACGTGCCTTTCATTAATTTGTGGGTTAATTGCTTTCCAAAGAAGGTCCACTGTCACTGCTTTTCCTGTTAAACAGAATTTGTTGCATTACCTTTTCTTTATAAGAAACACCAAGTGTTAAGAACTTGTTTGCAAATAAAAGGATCTGAAATCAGCACACACAGAAACTACTGAGATGCAATTACTAGCATGTTGGCTTTAGGGTGGTTTTTAACTGCTGTGTTGTGTGAGTGCCTTAAAAAGATTTTGACGATATGGGATAGTTGCAGTGGACACTTCCCTGCAATTCTAAGTGCTGTGAGGTCAGTCCTGCAACCTTTAAATAAATGTTTAAATATCTTACAGGATTAAGTGCATATGTAATGTGAATAGTGCCCAATAGTTTTTTGGTTTGGACCACAATATGTTTTTTCATTTTTCATGCCTACTATGAGTGTAGTGTCCTAGTAGCGGAAAGTTAATTCTCTGATAAGATTCTCTTGACTTCACTGTTTTTTCAAGAAAATTATAAATTAATATTCAGATAGCCCAAAAAGGAAGAAAAAAAGTTGCATGTTTTTTCTGCAGGATGTTGTGAACCGAGCATTGCATTATATTCTTTCCCAAGTCTATTTCTTTACTGAAACATGAGATCAAAGGTATTGTCTGTAGTATTCAGACTTTTAAAAGCTTTTGAGTGTCACTGCCAGTTAAAATGTTTAAGGTCATGCAGTATGGGTACATGTGCAATATTTACCCATTCTCAACAGCATTCTCAGCAAGAATAAGAAGTTACAAAAGAAGTTAAAATAAAAACCAACAAAAACACAAAAACAACCAAAAATCACCTAGTGGTCTGTTGCACCAGGTTTTATGCTGGTGCCACTGCACTTGTGCCTGTAAGGTTTCTTGCTCTGGCTTACGGCAGTGGTAGTTTAGCTCAGTGTGTTGCCAGGAGTTTCGGCTCCTATAGTTGGAGACAGAAATGTGGGAATTCCTATGAAAACTCAATTTTAGCTTTTTAAAAGATAATCTTTAGATTTACTTCCAACCTGCTGGGAATTTTGATTTGGACCTTATGCAAAATCTCTGAAATGTTAATTTCTTAGGTAAGGCATTTCTGTTCCCTTTAAGTACCCCTTTATCATCTTCACCTGGAAAAATCTCTAAGGGAAAGATAGAGCAATGTGTGGCATTGCATTTAGAAAACTAGCTCACAGGCAGGAGCATCAATATCTAGTTTTAAATCACGAATTGGTGCTCACCCATTTTGTCTTTTTCTATTAAGTTTTCCTTTTCTGTGTTTAAAAGTCGTAGGGACTTTGTATTTTTATCTCTACAGCCATGATACCTTACAGCTTGCAGCCATTTCACCCCACAAACAGTTTTATGACTAAGAGCAAGATTAGGCACTCAGCTTGCCTTCAAGATGTGAGCAGAAATTACAACAGCACACTGCTTCTGCTGCAGTACAGTTTCCCTTCCTAAATATCTCCAACTTCCTGATATGAACTGCTGTGGGGCTATAAGGATGAAAAAAAACAACCAGCAGCAAAGAAAAATGCAAGGAGAAGGAAACAAACATAAAGCAGACTACCCCATCTTTCGAAACTGAAATCTTCAAGGATCATTTGAAAAGAAGTGTTAACTCTTTAAATCCTACTGTAATCTGCATTCTCTCAGTTCTTCCTTTAAGTAAGCACGTCAAAAGGTGCCAAGGGCTTTCACACTCTAAAGCTAGGTTTTACTGGAAAAAAACATTCTGAATAAAATACTTTCTCCTTATACAGAAAAAACATAAATCTGTTGGCAGGCACGGATTAAAAGAAGAGATCATCTTTATCACTGTTTCCTCCAGTGTTACTTGTATTCTAGCAACTTCCAGCTGCTCAACCACCCCAGTTCCTTGGAAGATACCTGTGTATTACCCCTAGTGAGTTATAAACTCCTTCTTTTCCCTAATAGGGGAGGCAGTTTGAGGTAGATATAGATCACAGCCAATATTTCTTAGAAGAGCTTTTATGCTAGAAACTTTCACTGATTTTACTAAATTTTACAATTGTTTAGGTTTTTACTAATGGCAGATAATTATTCTCACAAGGTATTCACCTTATTGGGTCTCACATCTGAATTGCAGTCTCACGATTACCTGATTAGAGCAACATTTGGGAAGACAACTCTAACTATATACTCAGGAAATAGAGGACATTACTGGTAGGTCAATTGTAGGTGTTCAGAAAGTCTGTCAGAGGATCCTTTATTTCATAAGAGGCATATGTGACCCCACATATGCACATCATCATCTGCATAGAGCAGTCATCTTGGATAGAGGCCAAGTTACAGAACTCACACGGACACGAATGTGTACTCATTCACCAGCACCAGTAGTCTCCAGGGCTTGCCAGTCCTTGGGAAGCTTTCATGCACCACCTTCTCAGCACATACTTTTCATTCCTTTGACATTCTTCTTTCTTTTTCTTGAAACTGTTTTTCCATCTATACTTAGAGGTGCGTATAAATCAGTTCGTGAGAAGTCATGTGGATGAGACTTTCATGAAAAATGCTTTTTCCATTGCTTCTCTTAGGTGTCTTATGTCCACATATTCTCTGCCCCTTATGTTTCACCAGCTCCTCAGATCTGTGCAAATCAGCTTGTTTCCAGAAGATTGTTCCTTCTCTTTTCCTCAGAAAACTCCATGTTACCCAGAGTGCAACACCTAGAAAAAAGCAAGTCATCTTTTCTGCTTCTTGGCCACATCCTTTTAACCTAAATTTGTATCTTTCGGTATCACAGTAAACTGAGTGCTTTCAGTTATTTATCCTCTCTCTGGCACAAAAAGAATATGTTTATTCAGTGAGATTCTTTATAGATGGGGAGTCATAAACCTCTTAATTTCTTGTCATATCCCTGCGTATATTGGTTTTTATGCCTCTTGCCTCTCTGCTCTCTGTGGGACTATTGTCTTTCCCAAGATCATTTGCAGCACCATATTCCTGGCAGACAGGAGCATCTTCTGTTTAATAGTTTTTGCAGGTTCCATTAGTTACCTATCTGTCTGGCTTGCTGGCTGAAGTGGAATCAAGCTCAAAAATATGAGGCCAGTGAACCAAAAGAGTTAACTGGCCCCACAGGGATAAATTCTTCCTTTCCTGGTATTCAAATGATCCTGTCTGCATACTTAATCCAGGAGATGCCTTGTGATAGTTCCATATATGTCAGAAAGCTCATCTGTGTTAATAGGCATCTCCTAGTAATTTTGGGTTTGGAACCTGGCTAGAAAGAGCAACTTCAATTTTTCCTTCAATTTATGCAGTTTCAAGTGATCTGCAACAAAGTAGTCCATGGGTTTTTCAGTTTGTGCTATAAAATTTTGGAAATCCATTTGTTTCCATTGCTCTCAAGTTTATTTGTTTCTTTGCAGTATGGATTTTTTCTTACAAACGTGATTTGTTATATTTATGTCAAAGATTTACAGTCTTTTCTCTGACATCCCTCTCTGAATTTTAGAATGCATTTAAGTACATAGACCATCTTGCTGCAGAGAAAACAGCCTTTTACCCAGTTCTTTTTGGGTTAAGAACGGATCTGCTTTTTTTTGACTGGGTGGGTAACCACTCCGACCTTGCTTAGAAGAGTTAGGCTTAAGGTAAGCTTTCTGCAAGCTTTGTTATCTGCATGTGTATGTGGAGAGAGAGAGAAAGGTGTGTGTGTGATATATTGCTCCAGTTCATGGTTGAGCATTAAGTCTCTCTGTGTTAGCCAGTTCCTTCTATTTCCTCCTACACAGTGACTGGGGATGTCTGTCTCCTAACCGTTTTAAATTCCCATGCTGTTTAATGTTCAACTCTTCTATCCCCAAAAGATGCACAGTCACTTCCAAAGTCTAAAAATCTATTCGTAACCCATTTCCTAAATGTTTCTACAGATTGGTAGGACTTCCATTTTACAAGGAGTTGACATCACTTATATTTTAAGATGAGTATAGCTGAGTAAAATTACTTCTCTGTTACCACCAAATTAGTCAATGATGTTCCTTTCACTTTGATATAAAACCTGCAGCCTTCTCAAGTCATACTTGAATATGACTTGATCATTTCATGTCCTAAATGGGCATGATGTACCACCTTTATTTTTCTGCTGAGTTTTGTGCAGCATGTAAAGACAAAGCATCAGTACCAAACCATTCTTCACCCCAGTTCAAGCTATCTATATTGGAAAAAGATATCTATACTGGAAAAAGATACCAGTATCAGAACCCACCAAATTACTGCTTCCTGCTCACACATGAGGCAGTGAGGCTCCTTGTCTCTGCAACAGTGACTTCCACCTTGCTTGAGTCTCTCAAGTTCTAGAAAAATCTTTTCTCCAGAGGTGTGACATGTGGTTTGTGCTGCCTGTAAGGTCTGACTTGCACTTCAGAATCTAGGTCTGAAGATTGGGCACTGGGGCAGTCTGTTGACTTCTCCAGTCAGGTTCCACTTCGTCTCTGCATTTTCTGCCTGGGCACTGTAGGAGTATGTGAACTGGACTTTTTTTGTCTCATTAGAGAAGTTGTTTATGTTTCTCAGTAAGCAACCTGTTCCTGCCCTCATGGCAGCTGGAAAAGTTTTAGTTGCGCTTTTGTAAAAAATGGTACTTGTGAGTTTGTGTCAGCAGACTTTTACAGCATTCTAATATTATAGCTAGAGCCGAATTTCCTGCAGGTAATTTTCATGTAATTAGGTACTCACATGTACACAGTGTCAGGTCCTGAAAAGGAACACAGGTTGTTGCACAAGGTCGATGTTGTTCCTCAGTTACTGGAATTTGTTTTCAGTGGTGCAAGATCTGGACTATCATCAGAGTCAAGAATTAGCTATCAGGAATTTCTGGGTCGCAGGAGCATCATATTTATCTCTTGACCACTTCTTATCCAGTGTCTCCCTGAGGCAATACTAACAGAAAAGACCTTGGTGAAGATTGCTCTGGTCAATATTCCCCAGGAGAGAAAAATCCTAAATTGAGCAAATGAAAAAAAAACTTCATGGTCTTTTTGTCTCTCAGAGAAAAATTTTGGACTATAAACTTTGGGCTGTAAATATTGGAAACAGTCTGCCTCATTGATTCTGTAACTTACTTATCTGTGATTTCTTGGAAAAAGCTATAAATATCAAACAATTTGTGCAAGTTTGCGTGCTTATTAAAAGAAACCAAACTGAAGTCTCTGATGTTTTTGATATTCTAGTTTTAATGAATTTGTTTGGTGTTAAATAAAAAAGACTTATGTTTCTTCATACACATGGAATATTGGAACACAAGGGGTTTTTTTAAATTTGAAAATTTAAGTTGGCAGAAAAATTGAGATTACCATATCTTCCTACCCTAGACCTATATTAATTACTGATGAAAATTTAAATTTCATAGATTGGTTACATGCCAAGACAGGTTAAAACAACCAGGAAAGTGGGACACTCATTTAAGTACTTTAAATGTTTGTAATTTAAATAAAACTGGAAAATTGTTGGAATATTCTTCTTTGATGCTTAAGGAAGTCCGTAAGATCTCCTCTAACGCTCTCCGAGTCCCAGAAGTGCATGTCTCGTACTGCTGAAGCCAGTGGCGGTTTTGCCAATGACCAGTGCAAGGAATAAATCACTCTTAGTATTTAGCTGAGTGAGCAAATGAAATTCCAATGCAATCTCCAAATAGTTCTTTATTAATTTTTAGATTAGAGCTCCAATCTGAAGAGTGAGGTGTTAGAGTGGTTGTAGGGATTCAACAAGATATATCAATTCAAGTATTTCCTACTAGCACAGTTCATGGAGTGATATGATGCTTCCATGTAATTAGTGATGACATTTTCAAAACAGAATAGCCAAGAGGGCAATTTAGCTCTGTGTTAAAAATTTTGTACTCTGAAGCTGATTTAAGAAAATTCCTCACAGAAGAATCACATCAGGCCTCAAGCAGATGCTGCTTTATTACTGATGTAACACAGTGGTGATATTAAAAGTCTTCATCGCCTCCCTTGAATGTCTTAAAACAGACCTGCATATTTCATAGTTCTGACAGGACATTTGTAAGACTTACACTGCTGGGTTTAAAAAGATGGGACACATTCTTTTCTTTCTACAAAATTAGGCTGCTTTCAAAGGGCAAAAGATTAAGGTAGTGCTTCAGCTTTATTCTTTCTGAGTTGAAGGTGATGGAAGACCATGAAACTTTAAAGATGGCAAGACAAAGAAGTGACAGTATGGGAAGGGTGAAGATAGCCCTTAGCAAAGAAAAATATGTATTATTTGAAGTAGTGAAAGCTAACATGCTTTCTGTTTTGCCAACTTGTAAATGTTTAGTAAATTTTTTACCTGAAAACAGTTCAAATTTTTTGTTTGTGGAATATTGTCAGATTTTCTAAATATCCTAGCAAAATAAACGAAGCTGTGTACACATGTATTATGCATTAGAAACATGCTGCCAAGTAACTCAGATGCAATCTCCCCTCTGTCTGCAATGGTGGCAATTTGACACCCGGAAGTCTGAGTTTCACATCCGACCTGTGCCAAACGCTTCTTGATTTCAGCTCACTTGTATTTCATTGGTCAGAGAAGCAGTTGGTGCATGTTCACAGTGTCCCATTGCTGCCACTGTCCACGAGTGCATTCCTGTGCCTCATGTCTCCCAAGAGGTTTGATTGTGTGACCATGCACCCAGCTGGGAGATCCCCTTCTCCCACACGTGGAATTGGCAATCCTGAATGGCCTTGTCAGGGTGAGTCCTGGCACTAACGTCACTGCCTGTGCAACGGGCAATAAGTTTTCTTAAAAAAAAATAAATATGGGAAGAAATAAAGCAGCACATTCATGTGTGAGAGTTGGGAAGATAAAAAAAGAGAGACGAGGAAATTAAAGTAAATTAGCTCAATTGCTTACAGCAATTCGGGCGACTGAATATATTTTCCAACTGATGTTTTTTCCCATCTATACTTTTTCAGAACAGTGACTTATATTCCAAAGTATTTTATTTATCTACATGCAGCTTCATAAAGTCCAGGTTTGATCTTGCTGAGTTTTGTTTTACGATTATTGTTCTTCCTGTTTTACATATAGATAAACACAGAAAGAACTGCTTTGAATTATTTGTAGCAATTACGTTAAATCCCAGTTTTCCATGCATAATGTTATCTGTACTCTTGAGGATCATGATAAATACTTTTAATATACTTTAATGGGCTACTCTTACAAGGAATTTTGCATTGCCACAATAGAGGCAGCATTACAGTAAATTAAATTACAGTGAACACAATTAAATAGAATAATGAAAAAAAATCGGACTTGGAGCAACACCTCTTTGGAGTCCCCTGAAATTCAATTCCAAAAGAAATACAATAGAAGAAGATAGTGAGTGGAATTTAGATTGCTAAGTTAGATATTATTTAGTTTGTAATATCTCCATCAGGGATTAATGTTCTCTTATTCAGAGACATTGATTAGTCTCTGGATCATTTTTCAGATTGATTACTGTTCTAGTGTAGCATTCCTTTTTCATTTATCTACCCAACGTCAATATAACTTTAGAGATATAACTTTGTTGCAGTACAGTTGTTATGCAATCCACAATCATTTGTGGCTTCTCAATAACAGCTTTAAGGAAATCTGTACAGATTTAATTTGAGTTTATAGGCATTTATTACAAGAAAAACCACCCCATCTTCCTTTCATCTTTGAAAAAAAAATTCTCTGACAGAGAAGTGTTCTCTGACAGGCTTCTTTCCAAGAATGCTTGAGTGTGAGATACATTTGTGTTTCATCAAACATGGCCAAAGTAAGGCATATGTGCATCTCTGACAGTTATGATTTTGAACGTGCAGTGAAATCAGAAGGTATGATATTAGCATTGCAAGTGATATTATTTACTTTTTCCTAATTTTTCTGGTTTCTGTTATTTTGATTGGAGGTGAACATGAATTCAATCCAATATGGAGCTGGCATTTTGAGTCTGCAGGACTATAAAGTTTGCCTTTAGTTTCCACCACTGTGCAGCTCTGACTTTATTTCTCAGATTCTTACTTTCCCCACAGTAAAGGATAACAGCTCATGTCCATCTAATTTAGAGATGTCTACAGGGAATTAATTTGTTGATAATTACAAATCTTTTTACAAACACAGTATGTTACTGCATTAAATTCAGAGTTTTCTGAGTTCAGATGAACGAGCTGTTGTCCCTGCATCTGTGGATGTGCTCAAGGCTTTCAGGCTCTTTTGCCTATTTTTTTACTGACACGATACTGTATCTATATGTGAACTCAGATATTCCATTGGTTTGAATCAGATCAAGTCCATTTATACACCAAAATACAACGAATTTTTATGTTTACAGAATTCGTGGAGGAGACAGGAGGGGAAGAAGTTAGTGATTAAAATCAACACAAAGCCTTACCCTAATCCCTGCCTCCTATCATCTTCTGCTTTTACAGTCTCTGAGAAATTTCTTTGAAACCAAGTCTTTAGAAGTAACCCTAGCACTTAGTGGACCCTGGTCTCATAAACTATGTTTAGAAGACATGGGAACACAGCTGGGATTTTTTTAATTTATGGATGTGCAAATGCTTTGCTGAATTTGGGCATTACAGGCAAGTCTTTCCTTCATGTGCTTACAAACCCTGCTGTGAAAGTCAATGGCTGCGCTGTGTGTTTGTTCTTTAGTGCTCCAACAGATGAATGATTTAGGGGGTGTCTATAAACTCTAAAGAATTCACTTCAGAGTCATTTTTATGAAGTGAGGTGAAAAAATAAATAAAAACTTCGCTGTTTTTCTGTCCAGCAGCTGGTCCTGCTTCATCTCCTCTTATATTAAAGTCAGTTACCAAATGCTTTTTATCTGGCATGAGAGAGAAAGAAAAAGGATGTTTCCTTTGTATTATGTTGTTAATCTTTCTCCGGGGGTCTGTTTGTAGAATAAGGAGATGTAAGTAATGGCCAGCAAGGCTTACTTCCTTAATTAAAAATATTATTAGCCATCCATGTAACTCTCAACTCCAGTGTAACACTGGTTATACTGCGTCTCTAGGTGTTAAGAGACTTGATCCGCAGGTACATATGTAAGTCCAAAAGTGATGTCTCACATTTCTTTAAATTGATGTAGCAAATGTGTACTCTTGAATAGTTTGACAGTAAATTATTAATTCTGTTTTACTATTTCAAGGCCAAACCCTGAGTGTCAACTGTTGCAAACAGAATTAATATTTTAGTTTGTTCTTTTGAAGATTTAGCTGCAATTGCTAAAACATGCTCTACAGAAATGAATCTCTTGCAATCATCACCCAATTAGATATGGGAAGCTTTTTCTTCAACTAGTTTTAAGTAGAAGGCTCAAACATGGTGCTGAAAAGTGTGTGGTAAAAATTGAGGTAATATTAAACCTTGATTTAATTTTTTTTTGCCCCCTTCATGATCCAGACCGTGGATAATTTGTGAGGAGACCTAATTGCAGCCTTCCAGTAGCTGACGGGAGCTTAAAACAAAGATGGAGACTATTTACTTATAAGAGCCCATAGTGACAGGACAACGGATGATGGCTTCAAACTGAAAGAGGGTGGGTTTACATTATATATTAGGAAGAAATTCTTTACCCCGTGAGTGGTGACACATGAACAGGTTTCCCAGGGAACTTGTAGATGCCCCATCTCCAGAAGAGTTCAAGGCCCGGTTGGATGAGGCTCTGAGCAACCTGGTCTAGTGGAAAATGTCCCTGCCCATGGCAGGGGGGTTGGAACTAGATGATCTTTAAGGTCCCTACCAACCCAAACCATTCTGTGAGTCCATGACTCTGTGATATGAGTCCCCATGTCTTACGATTCCTGTATTTGAAATGGCTGTCTTTGGTTTTGTCTGTTTTCTGCCACCTTCTCTCTTGTCTTTCTTATTACATCAGCAGAGAGACATACTGAATCTGCAGATTTGCTTTCTCTTTCATGATACAGACAGCTATTGCTGCTTCTTACTCTGAAGTTTGTAGGGGAAACATTACTACTATATATTCTGCACAAAAATTTTAAAAATGTAGTGAACGAACGTATAAAATGTGGAGTTTTTTAATGAGGTTCATATACAGCAACTGCTATGTTTTTTTTTCTTTAGGGTTTACCATTCAATACTTTCCTACTTAGTGTGCAAAATATACAATATGCATTATGATCTACAGGTACATATTCAGCTACAATAATTTTAATGCAAGTTCATGATTAAATGAAAATGGTTACATTCATTTCATTGAAGTATATCAGTACTACTGGATACTAAAACAGTTTATAAAAAAGGTTCCAAAAGTACTTCAGCTATAGCAAAAAAAGATGTTATTCAGCATTAGGACTATATGGAATTTTGGCTTAGTACATGTACAGAAATACACTTCAAATGTATACTGGCAATCTATTAATGAAGGGAATAGTTTATAATTAAAAAGAGATGAAAGGATTTTACAAGTGTAGCACAAGAATGCAGCAAAGAACCTTGCTATATAAACTTAAATTACTTTTTTCACATGGTCTTCAGTAAGAAGGGGCTTATGATAGATCATAGGCCCTGTTACTTGTTGTACGTTGTTTCCAAACTGGGCTTCTCCCTGCCACAACTATAAATTTTGCTTATATTATATAGCAATAAGGGCAAATTTTCACATTTTGTTTTATACTATTTGTAGAACGTAGTACAGCAGTGAAATCTAGGTGTTGTCATATTACAATGAATTATTAATTCATCTAATGTCATTTCCTGGCTCTGGAAATAGTATTCAGTGGATTATAAAATTGAGAGGAGAAAGAGAAGCAAATAATATTCTTGGATAATTGAAAAAGCTAGTGTGATTGAGGAGAGAATTCGTTTCTCTCACATAGAAGTTATCACTGTATACCATGAAATACAGTATCAAATAACTTTTCATAACACATTGGCTAGCACAGAAGCATATGCTATGTGTCTCCATTTAGCATGCCTAATTAAATTTTGCTAAGATGTTTGTGGAAAGATTTCTTGTTGCATTGTATGAAGAAATGTCATTAGAAAGAAAAAAAAAAACCACTACTCTTTTTTTGTCTTTGGAATATATTTTATGTATGGGGTGAAAGTATGCAAGGAGTATTGTAGGCAAATATTTGAAGAGATTCCAGATCCCAGAAAGGAAATCTAAGAATCTTTTTAGATAAGAATTGCAACAAACCTATAACAGGTGGTACCACTCTAATGGGTTTTCCTATCTTGAGTTTGATTTATTTCTTTGATTTTCTGTAAGTTAAAGAAAAGGGTTTATAGACTTAAAGGAAGCATCATTGCATTAAGATTCAAATATTATGGGGCATGAAAAACTGGGATTTCTTCCATACACAATGACATATTTATGATAGTTTGTTCCTTTGTTTCTGTGAGTGATTTGGGATGTATGCTCTCATTTTAATTTAAAATATAGAAAAGTCATTCTTTATATGTTGAATTGGCCACAGCTTAGTGTCATTAAGAAGATGCATGTGCTTCTGGGCTAGTAGGAGTGTATCTGAGTGATTGGAAATGTTAGCAATTATTCTGTCGGCTTTTGGCGTCTCAAGGGATGAAACCAAAAATGCTAAGACTACACGTAAAGTGATAATTCTATATTGTTTATTCTTTTATACTTCTTTTAGATGTGTTTGGTGACTGGATTGCTGTAGTCATTAGTTGGAACTTTGAGCTGCTTGTAGTTATTTACATGTGTTTGGGTTTTGTTGGTCTTTTTTGTTGTTGGGGTTCGTTTAAGGTAGAATTTTATTTCTGTCTTGTTTATTACTTTATTCTCATTTCAGAAGTGTTGTGTTATTTAATCTGGAAAATGTCTAACCCTTTAGATAGTTGTTCTTTTTGTACCTGCACAGTCCCTGGTGTGGGCCTGACATGGGTATGCTAAGTTCTGCAAACTGCATGCATGTCTCTGAAGTTTCAGTAAGCTCAGACATAAAAGCAGGAGAAACTTCACCTTTTTCATGCACTGCAATTCATGTCACTGCAGGTGAACTCACTGCTGCATTCTGCCATCTTTCAGGAGAGGCTATTGGGGTCTGCTGGCTAGCCCGGGAGTGATCAGTGTTCTCACTGAGCTAGCTAAGGTCCATGCCTGAGATCAGATGGTGCAAATACTACTTCAGTGTGTGCAACATCACATTTTCATAAGAATGACCTCAAGCTGCTTCTTTAGGCCAGCAATGGTAATGTACCACTGTGGAATATAGTGAAAAAATTGTATGAAAACTTGGACATGAGCCAGCAACGTGCACTTGCAGTCCAGAAAACCAACCACATCCTGGGCTGCATCGAGAGCATCATGGCCAGCAGGGCAATGGAGGGTATTCTGCCTGTGACTCCACTCTCATTACACCCCACCTGGGTACCGTGCCCAGCTCTGGCCATCCCATCATACAAAACACATGGAAAGGTTAGAGTGGCTCCAGACCAGGTCAGACAGCTGGATCACCTCTCCTATGGAGACAGGCTGAGAGAGCAGGGGCTGCTCAGCCTGCAGAAGAGAAGGCTCTGAGAAGATCTTACTGTGGTTTTTCTACATATAAATGGGGCTTACAGATCAGACACAGAAATCCTTTTTACCTGAGCCTGTAGTGACTGTACAAGGGACAATGTATTTGAACTGGAAAAGGGTAGGTTTAGAGTGGACATTAGGAAGACCTTTTTTAGGATGAGGGTGGTGAGGAACTGTAACAGGTTGCCCAGAGAAGTTGTGGGTGTCCCATCCCTGGAGGTGTTCAAGGCCAAGCTGAATGGGGCTTTGAGCAACCTGGTCTAATGGAAGATGTCCCTGCCCAGTAACAGGAGTTGGAGCTAGAAGATCTGAAGGTCCCTTCCAACCCAAACCATTCTATTATTCTATGATAAAAATACAGATTTAATTTGAGAAGTCATAAAGATACCTGGATATGCAACATCCAGCCTGAATGTTTATGTCTATCTTAATGGATAGTGAGATCATAAAGCTCAACTTTGAATTTGAACCCATGTTTAAATAAAGTCCTGATATGGTCAGGTAGCTTCTTCAGTGACTTTGGAAGGGGTTCAGTAGGAAAAAAACCTCCAATGTAATTTATTTAAATTCTGCTTTTACTGCTCAAATAGATACCAGTGTAGGAAATCTCTACTGTCTCGGATTTTATGTCTGAAAAAAAATCAGTAGTATAGTTTTCAGTTTTGCACATGATTCTTACCTAGTTAGATTATTATTATTATTATTTCCAGATCTTCCCACTCTTTGTACTGTACCATAGTTTTTAACATATTCATATGCATATCAACATCTCATTAATAGGCTTGAGTGGGATTAATTTTTGACAGGCTATCGTGTCATCACTGCGGAGAACTTTTTTATTGAGCCTGAGAAAGACAAGGGTTTTGTACAATAAAAGAGTAAGTTTTTTCTTACCTTAATCAGACATTAAGATCAATGTTACCAAAGATGGGTAAGAATAGTAGTTCCGAAGTAAGAATAATAGTTCCTAAATACTAGATTACTGTTTATAATTTTCTAAATTTTCATTAAAAAATAAAAAATAGGCTACTTGGCTCTCATTGATTATGATCATGTGCAAAACAACATAATAAATCTCAAATTGCAGTTATTACATAATAATATATCATTATCTTATTATCTCTTTTTAAACTTTTGACTGTCTTCTACAATGAAAAATGTTATTATATATCCATTTTTAATTGCTTCACTTTATTTTTCTGTTGTTCCAAAATCCTTTGAATATGAATATAATTTCAAAAGTGGTTGGAGCATTCTTTTTAGGCATTTCATAAACATGTTTCTGGCAGACTATTGGTTTAGGTGATCAGCCCTTAAATACTAAATACTGCATTTTAATTTAGTTTTGACATGGATAGGAAA
Source organism: Dryoscopus gambensis (assembly GCA_013389985.1). NCBI lineage: Eukaryota > Metazoa > Chordata > Aves > Passeriformes > Malaconotidae > Dryoscopus > Dryoscopus gambensis. The sequence goes on along the minus strand of WEIT01036949.1, from coordinate 55,527 downwards.
GACTTGTCGAGTAGCTTTTGTAAAAGTGACATCGCAAAGTACTTTTGCAGCATAATATAAAAAGAACATTGAAATATAAAGTGATATTTTCTTAGAGAATATGTTGTTTGCAATGTGGTATAAAATATTCTACAGAACAGCATATAATTTTCTTCTGAATTTTTTTGTGAACTCTGAAACTAAAAATGGCTCCGAAAACAGAAGATAACCATATTTTTAATAACATCATTTGTCAATTATAAACTTTTGAAAAAATAAAAAAAGAAGTATCATGACCAACATATTTAGCCGCAGTAAAAAGAAATAATTGAATTAATGTTAGTATAGTGTTATCTCTCTCATGGTACATCAGAAAACATAGACTTCTAAAAAATTTAATGAAGAAAAAGAATACTGTTTACTATTCAATCTAGAGATTGAATAATATGTAATTTGGGAAAAAATAAACAACTCTCTACCTGCCAAGGCCATGCAAGCCTTGGAAATGGTTTTATTATCAGAGTCCTGCTCTACCTTCACTTTTGCAGTCCACCTTCTGCACTGCCACTGACCATAGTTTTGGCCATCTCATCTAAATTACTGCTGTGCATAAATACAGCTCCTGATTCAGATGCATAAATGTAGTTGGCTATATGGAAACAAAGTGCATAAACCCTCATTGGAATTGGTGATGATTTAATGAGCATCATCACTAGAGTGCAATTATCTCTTCATCTGACAAAATACAGATGCCTGTCTTAAGGCAAGCTGAATTATTCTCTGGTCAGTGTTGAGTGTCGATTTGCTTAAACATGAGTGTCTAGTGCCATTTGAAGTGCCCGAGGGTATCTCATGTGCCCTGTACTGTGACCTTTGACCTTCACGTCCCACACACTTTATTCACACTTTTTATGTTTGTTCAACTTCTCATACCCACTGGTGTGTCCTGGCATGTTCCATGTTCTGTGCCGTGTATGGCTTGGATAATTGCCTGTCTTGTCTGTAATATGGTTTTCGGCATGTTGCTGGGATTGTGGATCAAGTATTTTATCAAAAATTGAGGGGGTTGATGTTACTTCTGTGACTACTGCTAATTTCTTAAATTCTTTTTAATTTCGTCTGGCTGGGTTTTATTTGCCTCCCAGTTACCCTTACCTGAACCTTTGTTTCATATAATGTTTAGAAATTTCTAAATCCTTCTTGTACCTCTGATATATACTCTGAATCCCAGTTTCATCATGTTTGGATGTTTAAACAGAGTTGCTTTGATATCTGATTCTGCAGTTTCTCAGTGTTTTCAATCCCCAGTTTTGCTGCTAGACTGAACTTCTCAGTCTTCTAGACATTTTGCCAACTATTCAGCAGTATTTGTTTCAGGCCACCAGCATTGGTACTGTGTACACAGCAGTTGTCTTACTTGCTGTGTCCTTTCTTGTGCTTGAAAGCCCTTTTCACTTCTCTAATCACTGGGTTTTGGCAGCCTGGGGCTCAGAAGAGCAGGCATGATGCCAAGTTCTTGCAAGCTGTCAGTCTTGATTTCCAGAGCAAACCCTATGAAGGGGTGCTGTGGCTAACATGGCAAGTGTTAGGAAGCACAGCTCAGTGTTTTTTCACATGCACACACTGTTCACATTACCAAAACCCACTGGGGATTGGCAGCAGCCGCTGTGTCGTTTCTCTGCCACATGTCCTGTCCACGGCCCAGGGGGCCGTGTTCGAAACCACGTGCGAGGAGACATGGCTCTGCATAGTTCACAGAGTTTGTACTTTCATTGAGGAAATTGCCTTTTAAAGCATAATATTCCACATGAGAATCCAGGTTTTCCTCCAAGAATTTATTGCTTAAGAAAAGAGGTACAGAGCAGCACTCCCTCCTTGGTGAGGAAGGAAAAGCCAGTCCTGCAGTTGCCTGCAGCCTCCTGACCAGTCTGCAGGGCCATAAAAATCCCACTGGGAAATTCTGGAAATCCTGGAAAGGTGAAGTTGCAGAAGATGACTTAAAGTGATGTAATTCAGTAGATATGAAGCACCATTCCACAAAACCAGAATGTACAAATAAACATCAAAATCCTGTCAGAACTGTCTTCTCACCTGGGCCTGTCCTATGGAGTAGCTCTTCTGTATTTTGAGTTTCTGTTTCTCAGTTGACAGAAGGCACCGGTTCTTGGCAACACACTTACTCTAGAAACTTCTAAGCTATTGCAGAATGTTTAATTAATTTATTTTTGCCTAAATGGAATAACTATGAAGAACTAACAAAGAATATCCTCAGTGCCTGTAGTCAGGAAAATACTCATTACACTTGCTTGGGAGTGTGGCTGATAAACCATTCTTGTGAATTAAACATTTTTCTGCTTGATTTAGTTTTGAACAATTCTTCTCCTCAAGCATGCATCAGATATTCTAGTGTCTTTCGAGTCTGAGTGGTATGGATAAAAATACTATCTTTTAAGTAAGTTGGACTATTCATCTGAGTAATCATCTTTACTGATTTTTGCCATTCCTTTTAACGCAGAGGTGGTGAAAGAGATTTTTAATGCCTGTTCATATATGCTGAGATGTATTTTTGTCTGAGGACAACTTTCACGTCATGAAATCCAGTATTTTTACTGGAAGAGGTCATACGGGCCACATCTCTGCAACCATGGTGTAAGGTCATAGGAAAGACTAAGGCCTGTTCTCCTCACCCTCTTTTGTGGCAGTTTGAAATGTGTTCTAATAAAGGGATAACTTTGGAAAAATGTCCTCTCAAACAACAGACATGCTTAGGTCAGAAGATCCTGTTCTTTGTTTTGCATCTGCTCGCTGATTTTCGTCTAATGCAAATGTGCCAGGTCAACATTATCCCCTTCCAACCCACAGGTCATCCAACAGGCTCACTGACCTGCCTATGGCAATGCTGTGCCTATTCTATTATTTCCCTTGCATTTTCTGTAATGCTTCACATTACATCTTCAAGTCAAATTAGAATTCATTAAGAAAAAAAAAAGGTGTGGGGTATGAGAAATAGGGGTTCATGAGCCTAGAAATGAGTACTATAAAAATGCTTGTGTAATTTTAAAAGAGGAGTTTGCCTTTTAAAAATAATTAGAACTTAACTTAAACAGAGAAGGATTAATGACCAAGGACCATGTTCACTTAATTTCCAGAAAGCTTGTAGCACTCCAGCAGTGTCAAGGTGGACTTCAAAGTTTTGACGTCTTCATGAGAACACATAGTTTTAGAGTACCTGGGTACAAGGCAGGGTGCTGGTGAAAGGTAGGCTGGATATTTGTTTTAAAAGTGTTGTGGTTTAATCCCAGCTGACCAGCACCACCTAGCCACTCACTCCCCAACCGGTGGGATGGGGAGACAGAATAGAAAGGGTAAAAATGAGAAAACCCATGGGTTGTGATGAAGACAGTTTAATAAGTAAAGCAAAAGCTACATATTCAAGCAAAACAAATTAAGGAATTAATTTATCACTTCCCATGGGCACTTCCCAGGTGCTCAGCCTTCCCCAGGAGAGCAGGGCTTCATCATATGTAAGGAGTACCTGTGAAGAAAGCTGGAGAGGGACTTGCAGCGTATGTAGTGATAGGACATGGAACAACAGCTTTAAATTGAAAGAGAGCAGGTTTAGATTGGATGTTAGGAAGAAATTCTTTACTGTGAGGGTGGTAAGACAATGGAATGGGTTGCCTAGAGAAGTCATGGACTCCTCATTCCTGGAAGTGTTCAATGCCAAGTTGGATGGGGCTTTGAGCAACCTGGTCTAGTGGGATGTGTCTCTGCCCATGGCAGGGGGCTTGGAACTAGATGGTCTTTAAAGTCCCTTCCAAACCACACCATTTTATGAAGACATCATTTCAAATGTCCCCCCCTTCTTTCTTCTTCTGCCAGCTTTAAATGCTGTACATGATGTCATCTGGTATGGAATGTCTCTTGGGTCAGTTGGGATGAGCTGTCCTCATTGGGTTGCGTCCCCTCCCAACTCCTGTGCACCTCCAGCCTCCTCGCTGGTGTGGTAGCGTGAGGAGCAGAAAAGGCCTTGGCTCACCGTTCAGCAATAGCAAAAACATCTTGGTACTGCCAACACTGTTTCTAGCATGGTCCAGAACATTGCCAAAATACCTTACACTGTGAAGAAAATTAACTCTATCCCAGCCCACACCAGTACAGGGAACCAGTGGAGCAGGCACAGGGTGAGTTAATACGTCTTTTGTATTCATCCCTTTTCTAGGAGCTTCCTCAGTATTTGAACAATCAAATTTGGCTAGAAAACTTTAGAATCACATCCAGAAATACCCTCGGTAATCCACTTTAGCTGATTCCTTGTGCCTAAAATGCTCATACACTCAAGGAAGTGAAATAAGATTCTGGTCAATAAACACTAGGGAAATTCAGCTCACAGGCTGATCCCAAGTAAAAGGCATTGAAATCAAAGAATCTGCTGCTAGGTACTCTGGGAGAAAAAAGCAAAGGTCAATATTCAGTAAATTAAATACTCATTGCAGATTATTCACATAGCTCTACTTCATACCCATAAATTTGAGACCTTTCAAACCAAAATCTTTGCCACTGCTGCCATGTTAACAAATTCATGTATGCAACTTAATATGAGCAATAAGGCCCTTTAAAAAAAATAAAATTACTTCAGACAAGACTAGTAATGTTTTCCGGTTTTTTAGAATGAGCCTAGAAAACTGAAAGGTGTTACACCCTATGGTGTCCTACAGGAGGCTTTTCCTTTGTCCAGCCTCCTACTGGTGAACACGGGAACATAGTACTTGTATTTGAAATTGCTGCATGTGAGATTTCATTAATTCCTGCTTGTACAACTTGGTATGTTGTTTCCTATTTTCTTGTAGTTCTAGTGACCAGATAACTTGCGGGCAATTTAAGAAATCACTTAAGAAAGGTTAGCCATTTAAGCAGCGTTTCTTTATTCTTTAGGTATTTAAATTGCTGTGACCTTCTCAGCAGTTAACATATTGGACATTCCTAAGTACTTAGAAGGTAATTGGGTTTTAGCTTTAAGAAAAAGAGGGATATTAATTTCAAAGCCTATCAAGTGTGGGTCCATTTACTTCTCAAAAGGAGGAAAAACTTCTCAACAAAAATATAATGGCATTTATCCTCTGGAAAATATCATAATGAAGTTAGGTCTCAGATGGCAAGGCCCAGAGTCTGTAAGCCCACCCAGCACGCTGTGACATGGAGATTTTTTCTGTTGTGTTTCTACATAGTCCAGTTTTGACATTGTGGCATTGCATCCAATTTTGACTAGATCCAGACCTACACCAGCCAAGTCTGCACTTCATCAGGTTGTCCCAAGAGGCGTTAACAATTCCCCTCATTGTCATCTTGGAGTTCCTTTGTCCAAGGAGCTTATTTCCACAGTCCACATATTCTCTGGGATTTAAGGTAAAAAGGAAAAAGAGTGAAGAGATGAGGAGTTGCACTGGGGCCACTTCCTTTCACATCCATTTCATAGGGAGGATGGCGATGTGGGACACAGAAGCTGGGCAAGGTCCCCACAGTAGCACTTCCATCGCCCCAAAATAATTTAGTTGCATTCAGACGAGAAGAAGAATGGAGAATGAAGGATAGAGGTGGTCTGTGGACTGCCTTTTAAGTCCATGGATGATCACTGCTGTGGACGATGCTGTGATCATACTGATGCATATTTTCCAAACGGCTTCTTCCAGTTTTTTTCCCCAGGGGACTCTATGGTTTAATACAGAAGTAAAGCTAACACACAGGGTTGTTTGAGTGGGCAGCTGTCCATGCCTTTTCGCTGCACAGTGCTCCTTCTGCCTCCTCAGAGCAGGCAGTGTCTTTGTTGCCAGACCTGGAGCTGGCAGGCTCTGTGGGCTGTGCTGGTCCCTGTGCCTGGCCCTGAGCAATGCTCCACTCCCTGTGGACTCAGAAGGTAGAAGTCTAGGAAGAAGTAATAATTGAATGCATGAGTAATTGTTACAAGATCAATAACTGATGTATTTAGGATTGCTCTATTTCATTAATTTTCAGTGCAGAGGTTTGGCTGCATTCAGCAGTTTTACAAACTGGCTTTACTCTTCAAATAAGGTGTCAATGATAACCTTTTCTCCTTATCACCTCTGGAAAAAAAAGGGTCTCTTAGCCAGGCCATACCCGGTACTACCCAGGTTCTGCACTGATACGGGGAAACTCACATGTATTCAGTACCAAATGCAAATATATAGAAGGAAAGGCTTTTTAAAAGAAGCAAGCATGCATCATCTTAATACACATATTGTAAAGACTGATGAGGGCTTTTGGAAAGCACTCAGTACTGTAGCCCCTCTTCAGTGCATCACTATATAGAAAATAACTCTGCCATGAGAGATGCTACCCTTGGCACTCTGTGTTTCTGTCACTTTCCTGGTCTGCTGTTGGACACTTTTATTGCTGGGTCTCAGCCCACAGACAGTCCTCAGACCATCCCCAGCCAAATCTGAAAGCTCTCCTGAGACGGAGGTGGAGGCAGTCTCATCTAGAGCCGTGCTCCAATTCATGTTGCTTTGTTTAAAGATGAATGTGGAAGCATTATGTGTTACACAGCGTTTTCTTAGGCAGTGTGTGCTTTTAAGGAGTACCTATGTTTTATTTCTCCACATACAAGCAGAAGATTTTCCCATTAGCTTTCAACAAAAGACAGACTGTGCAACAGCAGTTTTCTTTCCCCTAAGGATGGCAGCCTGTCATCTCTATTAATCTTCCACACGTTATTGTCACCTGCATGCTTTGTTCGAGTATGATGAATTTTTACACCCAATATAGAGAACTAGTGATATTTGAGAGAAAGTAATCCCCCTGACAGACAGACGTGGACACAAAGATAGAAGAGGATAGGGTTAAATTTGTGCCATATGGTGAGCCCTGTGGCCTGTTTGTTTTCTTCTTTGATTACTGACGGATTTTTAAAACTCAGTAACAAAATTTCCAGGAAGTGTTTCCCTGTTTCTTTCTTTTTGTTGGAGGTGATTTTATATACTTTATAAAGTCATCCTGTGAAGTTCAAAGGGATGTTTGTCCATTCAAAGTTGTAAACATTCATTGGAGCCCACATTACTGAAGCCATTCTTAGGGCAGCACCCAGTGCATTTAATCCAAATGGGATCTCTGAGCCATCATCAGAATAGAAAAGGTTGAATAATGGGTGTTCCCATTCACATTGCTATTTTTCTTTCATAGTTTTGTGGTGGTTTTTCAGAGATTTTTTTACATTACTTTCAATTGAAAAAGGCCTTGATTGTTTTTGTTACTCAGGTTATATTGTTGGTGTATGCTGGAGGTTTGCAGTGATGCATAGCAATGAACTTTATTGTACATTATAGAATTATGTGCCATAGCATTGAGATAATCTTATTTGTTCAAGGCATTTTGTGAGATGCTGACTTAACGCCATTTAAACAATGTTTATGGGGGTTATGAGTTAAATTGTCCTTGCATTTATATTAGTATTGCCTCTAACTGAAAACTGTTCATTTTAAAAATTAAGAGGAAGTATTAAAGCTGCTTTTCCCACTGAGCTGTTTACTATTACATGTAATTAATAGCTACGTTAAGTATTCTACTTAAAAATGTTTTCCTGCCTTTTTTTACCTCCCAGTCTTCTACCCATTATTATTAAAAGTGTCGTTTGGTTAGGACAGTTTTTGCTGAGGTTTCAGTTATAGTGCCCTACTGACTTTTTTCATGGCTGAAATTGAGCTCAATACCTATATTCCATGGTACGGCGTAGATATTTCTTAGAAGTGTCATTCTCTATAAAAATGTATTATTTTCTTGGATATTTTGCAATCTACTGGCTTAATAGCAAGTTACAGAATTATTGCCTCTCTGTTCCAAGTTGAAAGAAACCTTTGTTAAAAACAGTGAAATATAAATGGTCAGTTATACCTCCTGGCAGTATTGCAAACCTGAAAACTTTGGATCCAAATGATTTCTTTCAAAGTTGACCAGTTTTTAGTACCAGCTCCTGCCATTTTACAGAACCAGGTAGGGAGACCAGAAGAGTATTTGAAAAGAAGGAAACCTTAAAATGGCCAGTGAAGGGGAAATGTTTAGCTTTGACATTAATTAAGCATTTAAAAATTTGTTTCTGTAATACAAAGTTACAAAATTACCCTCCATACCCCTTATTTTCCTGCCACACCATTTAATATTATCCCTTTGGGATTGGAAAGCTGGTGGGAACCACTGAGTTAAACATTAGCAAACTCATCAGGTTTTACATTCTCATGAGGAGATGGAGAGCTGTCCTAGCCCTGGACTGTGTGGCTCCAGTGGGAGGGTCCCTCTCCTTGTCTGGGGGAGATTGTTCCCCAGGGTGATGGTCAAAGGAAGAAAACCCAGATTTATTATGGTTTGCTGTTTGTGGTGGGTAGCATCACAGCAATTCTTTGTTGGGATGGAAACTAGGGTGGGAAACTTGCTCTCAGAAGTACTCTCTGAGACAGAGCTCCTGGGGGCTCTTCTGTAACTGAAGCATCTTACGGGGTGTGCTGTGTTCAGGTTAACGAAATCCGTCACCCCTCGCTGAATGACTGGTGCAGGACCATGAGAGGAGTTCCTGCCACAGCCGAGCTGAGAGTACACGTGCTCTCAGGTCTTTGTCCTATGCTCAAGGTCTAGAAAATGATAGGAAAACAACCAACCAACCTGATAACAACCCTACAACCCAACAATTTTTAGCATGTTCATTTCTGTAATAAATGAAGTGAAATGGAGTCAAGCAAGCAAGAGAATAACACATTTTTTTCACGTAAAATTCATTAGAACTGACAAGAACATGGGGGAAATAAACCACATCCTTGTATAAATATAATGGGATTCTTTTTTCATGTACTACAAAGTAATATTATTAATGAAAGATAATTCACTATCAGCTTAGGAAAGGTACTTTGTGTAAGTAGAGTTACTTTGACAGCTCAAGGTGATTAAATAAGCAAAATTGAAGTAGGAGAAAGTGTATCCAGTTCGAATACAATGTTTTAAAATTCCTGCCATATTTTTTCTAATATCTTCATGGAAATCAAAATGAAACTTAGAGGCACTTGAGTCTTTTCATTCCTGCCAATTTCAACTGCTGGCAGCCAGTGCCTGTTTTCTTGGCCTGTTGATTGGAAAAATGTTAAATAAAAGAAGTAGCGAAATTAGGCAGTTGGATTGCTTAATACTCTTAATACTCTCTTAATACTAAGATAGCCTCAATTTTAAGACTGAATTTTCAGCCTATAGAGAGTTTCGTTTTTTGAATCATTCTGTACAAAGCTAAGCTAAGATGAAAGGCATACTATAACATGTATATTTATGTAATATGTAATGTCTCTGAATTAACAAAAGTAAATTTGTGCATTGTTCGAACCATATCCTATTTTTCATTCTTTTTATTTTCTGAGTATTTTATGTAAGTAAAAATGCAATTAAAATATAAAACATATAATGTGACTCATATCCTATGTAACATTGTGATATCCTAATAGAATGTACTTGAAAATCTTGTTATTTTTCATTCTTTTGTTTCATGTTGAAAATAGAAAAGTATATTCAACATATGTCTAATCATAAACAACACTACTCCATTCTGCAAAAGACGCAAACATTCTGCTTTTGGTTGGCTGACATACTGTAAATCCATAGTCCTGACAGTTTTGTTGGTCTAAACAGTTATGAAGGACAATGATGTTTGCAGGTTACATAAGTGGCCTCATAGTTGCTTAACTCATTTTTATGTCATATATACAGGCATACTATATAAAATAGTAGTATTATTTTTCATCTTGATAACGCAATACTTACTGTGATCTTCTAATTGAAAGAATCATTCTTTAATGCCAGAAAGCTGTCAGCTATGCCTAACGAGGAACATAGAAAGTCACAATGGACATTTGGAAAATTCAGTAGCAAAATAATTGGTGCAAAATTGCAATTCAGCAAAGCACTAATGACCATGTGCATAATCTCTTGAAATGTCTATTATGCCCACTTTATGTTCAGCACTTTGGCTTTACAGATTGATTGAGAGTCAGATGTGAGAATAGGCTGCACAGTTCATGCCAAATGGTTTGCTTTAAATCACAGCCCACCTCTAGTCACTGACGGGGCGAACAGAGTGAAGCACCATGCGCAGGTGCAGGGTGGGATGTGCTGCTCAGGCACACACAGGCCGTGAGCTGAGCATTGTCAGTCCGTGGTGGTGACGTCGGCTTTATTTTGGAACAGCCAGGAGGTTGTTCTGCACAGGCAACAGCGGGCATCTCATTTGGATTCATGGGGAAGCTGGCCCAGGAAAGTTCACAGGCAGGAAGGATTCAGTTAGAGGAGGAGGAAAAGGTGACCAAGGAAACCTGGGCAGGTACTTGGTGGTCCTGTAGTGAACGGTGCAAATTAATTACATAGTTGTAGCTGTGTGTGTATTTTAAGTATACTTTGATGAAGTAGTTAGAGAGTTTGATTCCGATACTAACATTAAATTCAAAAATTATATGCTTCAATCATAAGGTTGACTAGAGTTTCTCATTCTCCATTTTACCCCATTGTATGTGCCTTGCTGTTACTGCTGCGCTACCATCCATTTTGCTCTTTACTTAAAATTGATGGAATATTGCACAGTAAAAAGAAATTATATATACATACCTAAATATGTGTATATATTTTTTATTCTTCTAAAATAGAAATAGAGAAGGAAATAAAAATACAAATATTTTGAAAAATACAAAACAAATCAGTATTTTTGGCCTTTCTTTTTCTCCTAACAACAGCATTTCATATTTAAGCAGTTCACATGTCAGTAAAATAATCAAGTAACTTACCAGCACTCTGGTAAGGCATTGCTTCTACAAAAAAGGATGCAGCAGCTATCTCATACATTACCTGGAGCTCCAAATACTCTCTGACTGGCTGCCCTGGTAGGCAACAGAGATTGTAAATATTCAAAGAAATCAGTGAAGCTTCAGCAAATGTTTAGTGCTGAAGTGCTAACCCAAAGAAGGATGTTGTTAGGACTGAGCATAACTCTGTGTCAGAAGATCACACCTCCCTGCTCTAGAGGGGGTCTTGCTCCTGCTCTGTCTGTAATCATATTACATGGCCATTTTAATGACATGATTAAACTCTTACAATGAGTTCTACTCCTATTAGTAGCATCTGAAGGCTCCCTCCAGATTAAAAAAAATATCTGGTAGTTAGAAATTTAGTCCTTCAGTTTCATTTTTCTTCCTCTTCTTTTTTTCTTTTTTTCTTTTTTCCTTTTTTTTTTTTTTAATTTAATAGAGAACATATAAGCCTTCTAAATCTACTAGGCAAAACATGCAAGCTATTTTAAATGTCTCTCCTGAAAGATACTCCAGGTACTTCTGAGCATCTGAGTAATTTGTTTTTGTACCTATTTCATCTTGAATCTGAAGCTCATCCATGCTGCATTGCCTGCAGTAGCTGTTTTCAATGAAAGATTTTTGATCAATATGTCTCATTCTGCAACAAGAAAAATTAATTGTAAATACTTCAATGAACAACTCACTTCATTTATTACTTGGCTTAGAAACACGAAGCCAAATTATACCAACATTTACACACGACATTTTCCAAGGATATAAGTAAATGACTTAGTACTTCTGCCACGAAAATTACAAAAGAGAATCTAAATAAAAATGTTTATTTTTCAATGCAGTATAATTTACATACAGCACAGCAATAGCTAGTTAGAAATTCAGAATTAAATATGAAGTATTATCTTAAATAATGCATAATATTGGTGGGAATTTCAGTATTTCTAAGCTATAAATTTATTAATGCAATATAGCTAGTAAAATATTGTTTATCTTTTTTTACATTTATATCTTCTGAGGCCCCGTGCAGTTTTACTGTTGTGTTAATTTTGTAGATATGCTTTCAGAGATGCAGTGTCTATGAAAAGAGGGATTTGGCTGAGAAAAAAAGTATACTCTTCTTATCTATATAAGCCTAGCAAAGCATTGCATAAGTCCTTTTAGTCCTGAAATAGTGTATGCAGATGCTTTCAGGGACTGGCCAGGAAAAAATTAATACATTAAGCACTGTGATCCTGAGCCCTGGTGCTGCTATGTTGGTGAATAATGCAGAGGATAACAGCACATTTTGCTTCTGGCCTTTGTGATTTCTCTCTGTTGCCTCTGTATTTAGATCTTTTTCGTTTACAAGGTTTTTTGGGTTTTTTTTCCATTTAATTAAACCTTAGCACAAATGGCATTTTCAAAATAAAAGCATTTCAAGCTGTGGTAGAACCTGGAATGCAACTCTTTTATTATTCATGATCTTAAATGTTGTTACTAATTCATATTCACCTCACAGCCACAGAGAAGCCATTCTAAATTGCCTGGATGGTTCTAATGGAGCCACTTTCCTCTCACTCCTTAATCTCACTCTTTCCTAAACTGGGAGTGACAGTGTAAGTCCATTTTCAGAGCATGTGCTTTTAAGGAACATATCATGGTTGATTTTTTTGAAAAGTAGTCATCCAGTCGCAGTAGGGGGATCGAGTGCCTCTAATTCAGGAATTATATAATTGATTGAGAAGGCCTTTAAAGGAAAACAAAGATGTGTTCTGTATTTTTCGGTTCTCAGCGTAGGAATGATTGTGGTACTGCGCCTAAAGCCAAGCAGATGGTGGGCACACTCAAGTGTCTGAATTTATGTGAGAGGTGGGGTTTCACAGCTGATGCTTTTACCCAGTTGAGGTTTAGAAGTTGCACTATATTTGGAGGAATCAGTACACCCCTGAATGAAAGAGTAGTTGCCTTTGGTAAGTATGGATGTGATTTGACTTTGACAGATAACCTTGCAGCTGTGCTTTATAGAAGAGTCATGTACCCATGAATTGGAAGACAGACACGCTTGAGGAGCTTTGCAAAATAAGGAGGAAAAGGACTTTTTCCACTTATTGTGAGTCATTCTGAAAGAAGGGATGCTCTAATCATGCCATGAGAGAGACAAAATATGAGACAGCAAGGCTAATTGTGACTCTGGGGTTTATTTTTTCTTCTTTTTTTCCTAAAAGCGCGATGCCAGCTCTGCTCAGTTAGTGGACATGAACTGTGAATGGAAGACATCAGCTCTGTGCTAAGCTTGAGATAATGCACGCACCTTCCAGCAGACAGAATTAGTGTTTCTGCTGTGCTTGTTGCAGCTATGCAGCACCTGGCTTTCAGCTGCTGTATGAGAGTTCATCCCAGACTGAGGGCACAGCACACCATCTGAACATGTTCTCCTCAGCCAAGTGAAAAGGTGACTGCTGGGAGGATGAGTTGTGCCTTCCGATAACTCTGAGAAGTTTCTGTGTGTTCCTAGTTATTTCAGGTGCCTTCAGAAACCAGCTGGTGCAACCCAGTTTGCTCTTTGAGACCTTTGGCATTCAACATAGCTCGTCATATCCTTCCTTGGCTTTCATTTTCAAGTAATGGCAAAACTAATGACACATGAGCTTAAAACATGATTTTTCAGATGAAAAGCACAAAGGCAAATGGACAGGTATTGCCGTCAAACTTACAGGCTTATGAGGATCCATGGCATCATATTCCGTGGAATGTGCTAGACTAGAAAGGGCAGAAAGTATTCAGATAGAAAATAATTCTTAAAATCTTTCAGACTTTCTAAAGTCATAATTTTGAAGTCAGGGTGTAACTCTTTTTCCATATTCTAGTGCTGTTTTTTAAATTTGTCTTTCAATGTCTAGCCTTGCACCAAAAAGGAGAACTCTCCTAGTACTTCCAGAACTTCTTACTCATTCTCTGTGGTTGGGTAATGTCCTTTCTGTGTTTTTTAGACAAAGAAATAAGTAGCATTTCTCCAGTTTGTTCGCAGAAAATATGTGCCACACACTCATTACCTGAACATAATAGGAAATAACAAACAGGCAGTTTTCTTGTTCAGAAACTCAAGCTTTCCTTTAAAAATTCTAACTCCAAATAGGACCTTTTCCTTGGCTTCCTCATGTGAAGACTTTCTATGGACTCCCATGGACTCCTATGTCTCTTTCCTCCGTTTTTTTTTGTTGGGAGGCAAAAAGACCTCTAGGTGCAGCCAAATGGGTACTGGGTCCTGCATTATCTTCCGGCTTGCAGGTAGAAACACCACACTGGATTATTTCATTTTTCCATTCAGGAGTCTTGTATGCCTGCTGGTTTTAACCTCCTGTTAGGCAGTGTGGTAGTGACGTTTTTCATGTAGCCCAAATGAGTGATGTTTAGCATGATCACGAGGTCTGATAGCTACTGGTGAAAGATACAGGCACTGGCAGATGTAACCTGTCTCCAGCACAGACTGTTTTGTTGAACAACTCTCGTAGCTGTTCCACCAAGTTTGGTTGGCAGAGCTGCTGGTGGCACATGGATGTCAGCGCTTGGGTCTCCAGCTCACACCCAAGGCTGCCCCAGAGGCTGTGCCAGGCTGCTCCTGTGGACACCAAGCAGCCTGCACAAAACCAGACAGCAGTCAGCAAAACAGCACTGCACAACCTTCTGGCTGTGCCTGATCAATGTCTCATGGTTTTCAATTTGTCAGAAACCAGAGCTTATCAGGCAACAGTGAAATAGCTGTAGCTATCTCCTCGAAACCTCAAAAAAGATGCGAGAAAATCTGGTGCTGTGCTCTAAAACCACCATTATCCATTATACAGAGCACAGTCACATCCCTTTCCTAATCCACTAGGAGCAGAAAATCAGCAATGAAGATCTTGAAGGCTTTCAGTTTGCCTGTACAAACCTAAGTAAACAAGATACCTAAAAAGAGAAATGTATTATTTTCTGCCTTTGTTACTGCATTTTATGTACCCTTTCCTTCTAGACCTCTAACTCTTTTTCCCCTGAAAATGAAAGCTGAAATTCTGTGAGCAGGGAACAGAAGGATTCTGTTTCCAAGACACCTGTTTCTTTATGAACACACTTGGGAAACACATAAAAAGATTCCCCCAAGACTATGTTTGCAGATATATTCTACCCATCTGGGTAGAAGAAAATGAATGGAAATAAGAGAAATAAAATACAGAGCAGTCTACTGAAAATAGGCAGGAAAAAAAATCCCCATTTATTTAGCTGAGCACTGTAATGAGCTATACTGGAGATGCTAAAAGAGGCTGGTGTGCTTAAACCTTTTGTCAGTCATGTTGACCAAAAGTGTTGCAAACTTAAAGGATGCAGATTTTCAAATGTGAAACCAGAATGGTTTGATTTTTCAGTGCAGACCAAGTCTGAATTAAAACACCTGCATGCTGTGCTTAGATTCGAAAAGTGATAGAAACAGTGGGTGGCTCAAAAGATACAGCATGGGTTGATTGCAAAACTAGTCAGCAGTCACAGGCCTCATGTGCTGGCAAATGTGATGATTTATTTCTTCTTGGACTTTGTTTATTCACTGACCTTTTGTGCTCTGGCCTGAAAGTAAAAGGTTCTCAAAACCATGGGTTTAGGTTTTTTGTAACAGTGTGTTTCATATTAGTGCATTTCAAGGGGGGTGTTATAAAGCAAAGGAAAACCCTTCAGAGTTAAGATTAATGCATGGCACTTAGTAGCAATGCATCCACCTAAGTTCTGTGTTCACAAATTAAAATAAAACTTAAAGTTAAACCAACCCATCACATCAACACATATTCCAAAGGCTTCCTTTGGCTCTCAGGCAATCTCAGGGAGCCATACCTTTTGATAAAGTGTTGGACTGGCTGGGTCTGGCAGGCAGCCTGTCCTCTTCTCCCCTCCACCCTGCTGGGACTGTTTCTAACACAGCCTCATGTTCTTTAATTTTTTTTTTCCTAGAAACATGTTACACAATAGCATGCGAAATACTGTGTAATAATAGCAATAATATTTGCTGGCTTTACATTAATTCAAGAAAATAGGTATCATCACAGCTTCTTTACCTCTTAAATATTTCCTTACTGTTATTATCAATACAGCTTCAATAAGATAAGCAAGAAGAAAGCACACTGGACCTCTTTAAAGTTACAAATATTTCAATCACATGTGCTGATGTAGGGAAAAGGACTCTGAACTTCACAGATAAAGCCACTGCATTTCTGCATTCCTATCAATAATTTCATAATCTGAAAAAAACATTTTTTTCTGCTTTTTCTGCGGGAAATTGGTGGACCTCAGTTTGTTAAGCTCTCCTTTCTACTCATTGTCCAGAGACTGTACCATTCTGTGTGACAGAAGATGCTAGCAATACTTGGTCAAATATATTCTCACTGTTGGAATGAAAGAAGAGCACAGAACTAAGCACAAAATCAACAGGTTTTGGACTTTAATTCTGCCAGCAGTCTGAAGTTGGTTTTAGATAGCCCAGAATCATTGCTGCATTATATGCAGATTACATTTATTTTCCATAATATTCTACTGAAAGGGGCATTTAATTTCTCTTCCTGCACAGCAGGATGCTATAGTTGCTGATCTGTGTTTCCACAGACCCAGAAGAATCAGATCTCCCGTCTCTATGGCAAGCATAGTGGTTCGTCTCATTTGTCACCCTCCCTTGTGTCTGAGGAGACGGTGGCAGAAAGACTGAAAACCCCCATGTGAGTGGATTAGAGGGTTTGAGGGCAGTGGACTCTTGGGGACCCTGTGGCCCAGGGAGAGATGCTCAGCTGCCCTCATGCCTCTCTTACCGGGTGCTGGTAGCAGGGCCAGGTGACCCCAGCAGAGACAGGCACTGGTGAATGCAGTCTGCCAAAACAGCAGCAGCAAGGAATGGTTGACAAGAGGATTTCTTTGCCACTGAACATTTCTAGCATAGTAAAACCTCTGACAGAATGGGATTCAGAGAGATACTGAGGAGAAAAAAAAAACCCCAAATCAAACAACAAAAAAGGAAGGCAAGCATCTTTCCTTCCTTGTTAGCCATTTTACAGGTAAGTCCCTGGTGGGTGGAGGTCTCTCTTTGAGTATGAAGGAGGGATGTGCCAAGGAAGCACATGTGCCATCTGGTGCTGGAGGAGGCATTGCAGCCGCTGGGACAGGGCACAAGGAGCAAGGGAGGGACGGTGGAAGACTGGAGGCAAGTGAGCCAAGGGGTAGCAGTCCCCATCATGGCCAGGGGTCGAGGAGCACAGTTAATGGAAATTTGTCTTGCTCTGCTTACCAGAGAGGCGTCTCAAGTGCTTTTTCCTCTGTGCATCTTACGGGAATGCAATAATATAACATGATGGCCACAGTGCCGTTGTTCAGACTGCAGAGGAGCAGAACCTGTCCTTTCATGACAGATTTACTGATTGTGAAAGGATATAATTGGTAAATGACAGCTGAGAGAGGGTTAATTAATCAGCTGCTATGGTACAGCAGCATTCCCACAGGTCCCTGGAGCCTGAGCACCATGTGGCTTTTCTTCTGGGGAACTCCATCACTGTCAAACCCCTCAGTAACTTAGATAAAATGAAAATAGGACAAATGGAGTTTCTCATAATTAGGTATGTCATCTCTCTTAAATCATATCAGAATCTGTTGACCAGTGTTGGTTTTGCAATCACTGTTTCTGAGTGAAATAAGAATTACAATGTGCTGCACAAAAAATAGGTATGAAGCTGGTAATAGTAATGTCTCAGCCAGCATTTGCCCAATCGCTTAGGTTTCCACCTCTTTGCTCTCTATGTCACCAGCAGTGCAACATCTAGGTCAGTTGTAAAATACTGCAATTTTCATTCAGCATGCCCAGTGAAAACAGGTAATGCTTAAATATGTGTTTGGAAGAGAAAATTTGTTTCAGATGTTTCAGATTCACGTTGGATATATTAGCTTTTCCTGAGCAGTTAAAATGATGTCTATAATCAGTCAGTAAGTTTCCAAAGCACTGCCAGGAGTCTTTAAACTTGCCTAACATGGCTCCAGTACTTTCCATTTTTTTTCCTTCATCCTAATAGTTTTTATAAAAGAATCTAACTGATGCTGCATGCTTTCTTTTCACATTTTCATAGTTACCAATTGTATTTTGATTTCTTCTTTATTAATATGATTTGAACAGATCCAGAAAGATACTTAGATTCATAAACTGATTTATTCACCTAAACTCCCAAGTCATCTTGAACACCAGCCTCAGCTTCAGATGAGTCACGCTGTTTGTTTCCACTGAGAGCTCCATGTGATTACTTTAGGCTTAAATATCTAACTTTTGGATGCCTAAATCAAGGTAAATGAACCCCACTCAAGGGACACAAATAACTGTTCATCTGCCCTAGAACTATCCTTTCAAACTGGATCTCTTGTCTCAGATCCAGCACATGGGCAAAGAACTGGGGTTGATCACAGCCTGGGAAGGGAGATTATGATGTCTTTGATGAACTTGAGTAATCTGGTCTTTGCACACTTTGACTCAAAACCCTTAACATTTAAATGGAAAACGTAGCACAGTGAGCTAAATCTATTAGGAGCTGAAGCTTTGCTGAGTTTCTGTGGTGCGTGTATTCCTTATTTAGGAAATATTTTTAATTTTTCCTTTTTTCCAATTTAGGAGGGAAGGGAGGAAAAAACAAGAAATGTATTTTTTTCAGCATTTAATATAAGTCATAGCATTTGAGGATGTTCATACAATGATAAAAATATCCTCGTATTTTGGCTCAAATCTGTGGAGAAAGTCTGCCATAAACAGGGTTATTGTTCAATTTTATTTTACATTCATTTGTACTGGTATTGAAAATGAGCAGCAAGGGAGACCACAGGTGCTAAAGCAGTAAAGAACTGGAAAACAAATAAAATGGTTCATTTTCAGCCAGAGGCGGGTTACAGTGTTTCCTGGGAAAAAGCTTTTAATAGAAGGAAATTTTGTGGTAAACTGATGGTGACATTAGGCAGAATTGACTATAATAGATTAATTTAATCTGCATATTTTGTGATTATCTGAGATATGGCTACCATGTAATGAAAATTTTGCAACACTCAAAGCCTGTGCACAAGGTTATTTCTTCTTGCATAAATCTGAGCACATAAAGGGGGTTGGAGGAGTGCTTTAAATTGTCAAGGATGATCTGGATGATAAAACTTAAGTGCAAAATGAATATTAATTTTTAGTGCAGTAAAATTAGCTGACTCGGAAGACTGCAAGTACTTAACCTTTTCTGGAGTACAATTATCTGTTTTAAACTGAATTTAAACTGAATTTTACTCTTTCAATTTTATGTATGTTTGGTGGTAGTCCATTCTGTTTTGGATGCTGTGCGAGTGCTCGTGGGAAATAGGGAGTTCTGAGTAGAGGATCCGGAGCAGTGTGCTGTGAGCTTTTGGAGGGAATGCCCTGGCTGCACTTAGCCACTGACATCTTGGCATGGCCAGTTTAGTACCAGTGACATCTTCAACCTGGGATGAGCTCCTCTGAAGTGAGTGCATACCTGGTGTTTTCTTTGGGGCACTAGAAAGAACAGTGTGAACTTCTGAACGTTGGACTTCCTGGAAGAAAGCCCTTGCCATCCTTCAGACTGCTTTCTTTGTGATTCTAGGATTTGTGTGTACCTTGCAAAGGAGTCAGTCTGCCTTCCAGTGAGGATGTATCTTTGTTCCTAGGTAAACAATGCAGTCTGAAAATTTGCAGTGAGGAACACTGAAGTTTCCGTTGATTCACAGACTAAGTTACCCCAGCCAAAAGATACCATCATCACCTCAGTCAAGTTATCACAAAATAAGCAAACTTGACAGAACTCATTTTGACTTCCTTTACTTTTCCTTTACAAGTGATAGCTTCTTAAAGTACTCTCTCATGATACAAAGTTCAGGTCAGGTCCAGACTGCACTGCCAGGGAGCTGCTGTTACCTGAATTGTACATGGTCTGAGTACTCTGCACATTCCATGAAAATGAGCCTTTAGTAAATTTCTATTAGAATAGCTATAATCACTAGTCATTAAAAAATAATGTATTTTACTCAGATTCATTTATGGGTTATAATGGACTAATATCCTTACAGATTTCCATTATGAGAAGATTAGAAAATGTGTTCTTCGTCTTTGCAGAGCAAATCCCCATCACAGCTGAGATGACTGAGAATCTATTTGCAAGCTATTTTATTTGCAGTCAATAAACCAGTCAGACGTAAAACCATGATAGTTCCCCAGCACAGGAAGGACATGGACCTGTCGGATCAAGTCCAGAGGAGGGCCAGTGAGTTGTTCAGAGGGATGAAGCACCTCTCCTGTGAAGAAGAGCTGAGAGAATTGGGATTGTTCAGCCTGGAAAAGAAGCTTAGGGTTGATGTAATTGTGGCGTTCCAGTACCTGAAGGGAGCCTACAAGAAAGATGGAGAGGGACTTTTTACAAGAGCATGTAGTGACAGGTATGGGAGAATGGAGTCAAACTGGTAGTAGGTTTAGATTAGGTATTAGGAAAAAATTCTTTACTGCAAGGGTTGTGTGGCACTGGAACAGGTTGCCCCAAGAAGTTATGGATGCCCCATCCCTGAAAGTGTTCAAAGCCAGTTTGGATGGAGCTCTGAGCAGCCTGGTCTAATGGAAGGTATCCCTACCCGTGGCAGCGTTGTTGGAACTAGATGATCTTTAAGGTCCCTTCTAACCCAAACCGTTCTATGATTCATTCCATGATTTTATGATATATGTAATATTGTTATAACATATTCATCTGTCAACTATTTCTGACACTTTTGTGAGAAATAGTCCAAGAACTTGCAATCTCATTAATATTTATTTGTCTAAATGAATATGGTGTGAATAATTAGGTTTTCTAGATCATAGAGGAACAAGTAATTTTGCCATTTAAAAGTATGTTTGTATTCTTTATCATTATGCAAAACCTAATTCTACCAGAAAAGAAAAAGTGAAACCTGCAAAATCATGTGTGACTGTCACATGGGAGAGGGAGTGGGTCATTTGCAAGACATTAAAATCTTGGCTTAGAAAAAGGGTATGTTTGTGAAGAAGAGTGGCACACTGGTTGATTTTTCAGTTATTTGATTTATCTTTAATTTGAAATACTTTTTCAGAAGATAATATATTTTTTAAGTCAGCTCAGGTATTGAAACATTTTCATCTGTGTAAATGCCATTAGAAATACAGTGTTTGCCAATTATTTATGAACTACCTTTCCCTCTTCCACTCCCCAGAGTTCAGTTTGTCTCTGCCACTGTGACTTCCCTCTACTGGTGTGGTTTCCACATCACTGCACGAGAATCAAGGGGATACAAGAAAACAGTGGTCTCTTCTAAATTTGTGGTAGGATGCTCAAATCCATTTACCGCTTTTGTTTGCAATGTTGTGGTTAATCAAGGGACAGCCTTAAGGAAATAATTATTGACAATCAGCCAGGAAAATGAACTTTATAATGCAGTTTATCAGACAGGTCTTTAAACTGCTGGAAGCCAAACCATCCCTATTACCCTGCCTGGGCCAATATGGCAATCAGGGAGAAGTCACTTCCCTTCTATCCACTGTTTAGAGAAGTACATTTCCTGTATCACAGGTTCCATTGTGTTTCAGGGTGCAAAACATTAACATGGAATCCTGCACAATGGTGGAGACTTGCGAGAAAAAGCAGTGAGGAGTTAAATGGGATCATCAGTTTGAGCTTTTAAACCTTGCACTTGCAGGGCCTTCCCAGTTGGATTTGAAAGGGCTTGTGAGAGACATAACAACATTATCCTTCAGGAAGTCCCAGTGCGTGGAAGGAGTGGAGGAGGCTGCCACTACAGGAGGTGAGGAGGTGAAGGCAGCCGGCAGTTCTCCACACACCTTGCAGCAGGCATGATTCCTGAGTTTGCAGCTGAAAGTGGCTGTAAATCGCTCTTCTCTGCACTCTCTCAGCTCTGATTATGATGAGCAATCAGAGTGGCTGAAGTGTTGCCTTGCTTTCTAGATGAAGCACCTGTAATACTACTTTAAGCTCATTTGAATGCTAATTAGTAATAGGATCGTTAACATCAGAAGTGGGTTCCATATTTGACATATAACCACCTTAAGGTTATGCATCTATGTAATAGGTGATAAAAGATACATCAGCAAGCAATTGCAACTGTCATAGAATAAAAACATGATAGTGTTGGGGGTTTTTCTCTATGTATGCAATGCATCATGCCCCACATTCATGGGTTCACAGTTCCAAATGAGACAGGAAAACATACGAATGTGCTCAGTCTACAACTCCTGAAAGTTGCAGGTTGAAAAGTTTGGGTAAGAACATAAGAACTAGTGAAAATTGAGAAGCTTTCCACCAATTAATTGTTTAAGGACATCCTGAACTGCAAGAACATCAAGATTGTCAAGACTTTGGTATTTAGCATCTCATATGAAAATATTTCCATATTCATAATAATTCTTTTCATCTTGATCTGTTTTTTTTCTAAATTTTTTAGACTAGGCCACCAAAATGATCTAGTAAAGGTTTTGCGGTTTCATTTATCTTCCTTTCTTAAAATTGCCTAATAGAAAATACCCTATTAATTGATATTGAACAAATTCTGGTTGACATTGATTGAACAATTGATATTGAACAAACAATGAGCAAATTTTTTCTGTAGATCTGAATGTAATGCCTTCAAGATCTTTCTCCTGAAATAACATTATCTAGAGTCTGTGCACACAGAAAGAGGTGGTCTTTATCACTGGAGAATTTTTATTACTGTTCTACTCATTTTCTGGATCACTTATGAATAGTTTAACAGAACACGTTCCCAAATGGTTCTTGTGGGATTCATCTGGCAACTTCCCTAAAATGAACACCTATTTCCTGACTTCCATAATGTGTAACTTGATGACCTCTCCAACTGCTACCTCATTAAGGAAAAGGGCAGCAGCACCACTTTTGTATTCGATAGGAGTGTATTGGGAACATCTGTCTTGCTTAGTCCCTTGTCACTTTATGAATCCTAGGGAAGCTTAAGTGTGAAAGAATTAGCAGATCTCCTTCACCTTCATGTGGCGCTGCTGCCCAGACACTTCAGTCTGAGGAGTATTACTGTGGACATTTCTGGCATCTGTAGATTTCAGGGACAGGAAGCAACTAAACAGGAAATTAGGTGGCCACAATTTGGTGTTTGGGATCCAAATCATGCCTAAATCCTGGGTGTTTGAATTCTTTTGCAGCTATAAGCTAAGTGAGTAGGTTGCACAGTTAGATTGGGAAAGGCTTGAAGATCTCCTTATGTAGGCACCGACAGTAGCAATTAGGCTTTGAAGTAATACCTACATGCATCAGTGGATCTGTTCTCTAGGCCTCTATTGGGGAAGCATCCTTCACCAAGTGAGTGGTTAAGCAAGTATTTACTTTCAGGTGTGTACTTGGAGCCTTCATCATGAAATTGGGTTTAAATATAAATAAACAAATTGACAAAGACAAGCTTGAGGCTCCTTTATAGTCAAAATTAAGTGCACACATTAGACCTCTTCTGGTCTTTTGTTCTTCTTATGCATAAAATAGCTTAGACATGGATCTTTCCCTCCAGAATTTTCTCCATGGTAGAAATATTCTTTCTACTATTTCCTTCAGGTGACCAAAACCAAAGTTTTTAAAGTACTTTTAAAGACCACTCTACAACTGGAATTTACTTATATTTCAGTTCAATAGTGTGTAGCAAAATAATTCATTCAGAGCCTGGAGAACTGCAAAACATTTATTTTCATACAAGCCCCTGTTCTTAAAAACAGAATATCCCATGTGAATCTTGTGATACAAGTGATATTTGTTCTTTGGAGAAAAAAGAAGTGTTCTTGTAGGACTAATATAATCATAATAAAACTTAATGACAGAGAAGGAACAAAAAGGTGATACAGATACGTAATTTAAATTTTCCTGTTTGTACATTTTAAATACCCAATACTGTTTTTTATTAAACACAGCTTTTGCGAACACTATATACATAACAGATATAAAGATGAATGTTTCCTGAATAATATGAATTGTTGATAAATAAATTATTGTCAGTTTATGGAATTCTTAGCATAAATACAGTTAACCTTCTTTTCAAGATGACTGGTAATTTGTCATCAGCTGGCTTTTGAATTACCTAAAACATGAGTAGATTTTTCTAGTGTCTATAACATTTATATCACTTTAAAGTGACTGTTCATGTTCTCTCTCTCTAAAAAAAAAGGGATTAAAATTTACAAAACTGTTGGCTCCAAACATAATGAAATAGAGCTAGATTGATGTAAGAGAACCAGTAAAATGATTTCTGGAAAGTAAAAATGACAGCAGAGGAAAACAAAGTACATTTTCCTCCAACCAGTGTAAATGAAACTATATCTGCTTTACTCAAATGATGTGTTTCTCTTCTGCCAAAGGCTTGTTGCTTTATTTTTGACACAGTAAGCTCTTAAAGCTCTTACAGTGTCATCAGCCTTTATTATATCTCTCTACTCTTCATTTTTTCAAATCACTAAATAACTGTATTTATCCTTTTGCATGTCATGATTTGGCATTGGCTGTCATGCATAGCCTGAGTGTAGTTGAGCAAAACCCTCTATCATAGTCAGGAGCCCTTCCTAAAGGGATGGTGAGGTTTGGGAATACAGTCTGTGCTTATTAGTTTTGATTCTTTTGTGCAAAGACTCATCCTCAGCTGTAGCCACCACAGTTTACACTGTGGCAGAGCCCAAGTGATTGTACCCTGAGATAGGCACATGTTATCTAGCGTTAGTGGAACTAAGAAGTGCATTGAAAGCAGAAGGCCTTGTCCTGCTATAAATTTAAGTTTAAAATTAGACAGATGTAGCTGGAAAAAAAATCTCTAAATACCAAGAGTGCTTTTCAGAACTGGTCATCAAAGGATATTAGTTGCTCATGTTGTCTTTCCACTGGCACTGGTAGCCCTGTGTCCCAGTAAATATGGTGTTGCCATCACCTGTTGCAGGTTGCAGGCTTTGTGCTAAAACCGTAGTACAGGGCTAGGACTTGCCAGCCTTCTCTGGACTGCTCAGGGTTTTCCCCAGCTCCCTTTGAGCTTGCTGACTTCTAGCAGCCCTTGTCTAATGGCTGAATGGTTTTTACCTATGCTGCTTTACTTTTTACCTAGGTTTGTGTGTA
>WEIT01036949.1:6782-30559 GCA_013389985.1 Dryoscopus gambensis | reverse complement strand
GGAGGGTGTTGCTATGGCCATAGAATAAAACTGCAGCACGGGGGAGTACAGGCTTGGGATGGAAGTGGAGGCGTTGAAAGCAAAGGCATGGGATGATAAGGAAGGCTCCACGACTGTAGGTGGGGATTGGGCATCAAGGTCAGCTGCAGGTCATTAAAGGGACAGAACATTGGGATCTGGGTAAAATCACTTCATGAGTAACAAAGAGAGCAAAGAAAGCATACACAGCAGTTGTAAAATTTCCCATATCTAGTGAATTTGGATGGGAAATGGAATTGCTAAACAATGGAGAAAGAACAATGTATAAAGCATGTTTACCATCCTAAAAATAACCCCCTGTGCTTCCTGGAGAGAGGAGGAAGAAATTATTGCCATTGGTATTATGTGTCTGTAGTGGGTTGACTTTGTCTGGATGCCAGGCACCAACCGAAGCCTCTCTATCACTCCCCTACACAATTGCACAGGGGAGAGAAAATGTAAGAAAGGATTCATGGGTTGAGGTAAGGACAGAGAGAGATCTCAAATCCTGTGAAGGGCAAAACAGGCTAGAATTACAGATATTAATTGTTACTAACAAAATCAGAGCCGGATTATAAGAAGCAAAATAACACCTTAAAACTACCTTTCTCCCCATTTCTCCCCCCTTCCTGGCTATACCTCCTCTCCCCCACTGGCAGTGGACAGAGACAAGGAATGGGGGTTGCAGTCCTCTCAGTTCACCACAGATTGTTTCTGCCACTTTTCAGGGAGAGGAGTCCTTCCCCTGATCCAGCGTGGAGTCCTTCCCGCAGGAGACAGTCCTCCATGAATTTTTCCAACATTAGTCAGTCCCACAGGCAACAGTTCTCTGCATAATGCTGCAACGTGGGTCACTGTTCCAGGATGCAGTCCTTCAAGGACAAGGCTCCACCATGGGTACTCCTCAGAGAAACAAGTCCTGCCAGGTAACCTGCTCCAGCATGGGCTCCTCTCTCCACAGGTCCCTGCTAGGAGCCTGCTCTAGCACGGGCCTGCCACTGGGTCACAGCCTCCTCTCAGGCTTCCCTACTCCAGCATGGGTCTCCTCCCCAGGCTGCAGTTGGATTTCTGCATCCCCATGGTCCTCTATGGGCTGCAAGGGCACAGCTGCCTCACCATGGGCTGCACCACGGGCTGCAGGGGAATCTCAGCTCTGACACCTGGAGCACCTCCTGCCCCTGTTTCTCTCACATGTTGTCACTCTGCTCTTCCCTGGCTACAATTACATCTGAGCAATAACTTTTTCTTTCTTCTCCTTAGATATGTTACCACAGAGGTGTTAGCACCATTTCTGATTGGCCCAACCTTGGTAGTTGGTGCGTCCATGTTGGAGCCATCTGTGATTGGCTCTGCCAGAGACTGAGGAAGTTTCTGGCAGCTTCTCACAGAAGCCAGCCCTGTATCCGCCCTGCTACCAAAACCTGGCATGCAAACCCAATGCAGTGTCTTGCACCAAAGAACTCAGGGAACTGCAGCTCACATCACTGTTGTCCTCTCCCAGCCAAAGCCATTAACCTTAGGACCCCCAGGGCAGTGGAAGGTGAACGTAACACCAGGGAAAGAGTCAGACATGAGAAAGTTAGTTTATGTGTCATATTTGCCTGCATGGAATTTGAACTGCAATCATTAGTATAGAACTAGACTGCTAATAAATCTTTGATTAAGGGGGAAAAAAAAAGGAACAATAATTCTTTTATGGTTTTGCCCATAGTAAAAGTGTAACATCTTGTTTGGAGTTCAAGCAACCTACACTGTAACTTGGTTGCAACAAATTGCTAATTAGCCTCTCATAAATAAAAGCATGACATTTTCTACTCTCATTAATTAAGGCAAAGTCTTCTTCGTGAATCTGAAGGCATCTGAATTGCAGTGATCCCAAGCTGTGATCATCAGTTTTAAGATTAACATAATCCTACCAAGCATCTTTAGGTATGGGAATCGTGCATTTCTTGATCTTTGATTTCCTACATAAGCTTTGCAAACTTGCAATTCATTTATTGTATTCAGTGAACATCTTTGGCTTGCTTAATTCTAGGAGCAATTGTCTAATGCCCACATGGTTCTTATCTATGCTGTTTTACCTTCTGCTTAGATTTGTACAAGTGTAGAAACATTTATAGGTCTGTGAACTCTATTGCTGCTCTTAGTTTTCTGGCAGGGAATTTAAGCATAGATCACTAGTTTTTGGTCGCAGTGGTCAATGTCTCTTGCCCCAATTTTGGCACATACCACTTTAGTGGGCTAATCTTTCCTAAACTTTTTTTTGCCCCCAAAGAATTTCTATTTTTTCTTCATTTAACTTTCATGTCAGGTGTTAGTGTTTTTTCAATACTGGTTGTTGTATCATCACATTCTTCTGCTGATTTGTCTTTTTTTTTCTTTTCACCACTCTAAACAAAAGGATTATGTTTTAGTACCTCCTAGCCATTAAGGTTTTGTGGTATTTCATTATGAAAATCATCAGGAAATAAAGCACTGAAGGACCTATTTGCCCAAGACAGTACTGAATGTACACAATTCTCTGTCCATTTCACCAAAGTAACAATGAAAATTTTAATGATTAATCAAGTATAGAAAAATAATTGTTGTCACCTGTATCTCCAGTAATTTCCTCTGTTGTAGGCAATGTTCTTTCTAATGCTTGCATTTCATAATGGGGTCTCTGTGGCTGACTGCAGGTGTTGTACCCACTCTCTCTTTGCACTACTGTGTGAGCTCTCCTCATGTCTTCACCACATCCATCATCATTATTCTGCTTCCTGGAGTGAGAATAACTGGTTTAAAAACAAGAGTCAAGGAACAGCTGAAGTCTTTTAGCTTCATTCTGTACTCTGCTGAATCCCTTTCCAAAGCCTTGTCCATTATCAAATTGTTTCTCTTTTCCTTATTTTTTTTGTTCTTTGTTTCTCCACTGATGGGACCTTGGACCTGAAGGTTTTTTAACTCCAAACACAATATCACCAAGAAATTAGTTCACTGTTACTTTTACTACGACCAGTGTGGCAGACAACATTTTGATTTTTTTCATTTATGTCCAGATAAAAAATGAATAGGTTTGCATTTGTCAAACTGCATACTCATTAATTTTCTTCTGTAGTATTGCCCACTGATCTTTTGTATAATGCCTGCGTAGCAGCAGCCCTGTGATTATCATCTTTGTCTAGTCTCTGCACTATGCTTTTCTTTGTAAATTCTTGCAAGATGTGAAATCCATTGCAATTCTCATATTGTTCCTCAATCATCCATTGTTTCTTTTCATAGCTGTATTTGTTTCATTATAGGAAGTTCTTTGTATTGTATTGATGAAATTTATCTCTGAGATCTACACAATTCCTACTGCAAGTTTCTTTTCTATTATTCTTCAATATCCTGTTATTTCAGTGTTACGAGGACACTTTTTATTCACCAATCTGGACTGTATAACGTTGTTTTCTGTGCAACTCCATTTCTTTTAACTTTATTCTGGTATTTTTATTCAAGCATTTTGGCCACTCTTCCAGACAGAAAGCATTTCTCTGTCAACACACATCTTTTTAAAATGTTAAGACTCCTTTCACACTCAGAGATAATTAATCATTTTTCTTGGCCTTTATGTTCCTATCACTTACATAACTTCACTTTTGCAGAGGTCAGTACTCCTAATATTTCTGCTATAGAGTTTTATAAGTCATTTTCCATGCTTTGGTCAACTGGAAATTATAAAACACAGTAGGTATTTCAAAATACCTGTTATCCTTATGAGGGAGTGGGTTGTAGAGCCATGCATCATGTTGAGGGTGGATGGACTTCAGCACTGTGTGACAGACACTCTAAGGCAGCAAACGAGAATGAAGGAAGCCTGAAGCACGTAGGATGAGGGGAGCTGGTGTCTGTCACTCTTGAGAGATGAAGGGAATTGACATGCAGAATGGAGTGGAAGAGGATCAGGATGAGGGGCAGTTGTCTCTGGAGGATGATGTGTGTTTCCTCTGCTGTGCTCAACCCACACTGAAGTAAAACATTGTCACCATGAACTAAATAAGAACTGTACTATGAACCTGAGAGTCCATACTAGGAGAGACTGCCGTCACTGATCCAGAAGCCCAGGGAACATATTCCATTCCTTTTATAAAGCAGATGAGGTCCCAGGTTTGTTGTTTTTCTACCCTAGGATCCAGTGCCTGAGACTTAACTGCATTTTGATTCAGTGGATCCATCAGGCTTTCAATGCACATCACTTTCCACTGTGATTCATTTCATGTACACATGAGTAAGATTAAGCAGTTATTTCTGTGCTTGGGCTGTGAGAGAGCAACTTGGCTATTGGGTGCCCACTAGCCAAGGCTGGGCAAGCTGAATAGGGTCTAGAAAACTGCTGGACCATGATGTAGGGAATTGTAGAACGGAAAATGCTTTGAGAATCTGCCAAAAGTTACAGACTGCACCATGGGGAATACCTGAACCTCAGATGTGATTAAGGGAGAGTTGTATGAGAAACAGCCAAAGTCCACAGGTGATTGCACTGGTGCATTACAGGCCACTAGGGCCTTGCAAGGCCGTTCACACCCAGACAGCCTTGTAAAAAACACCATATAAAATAGATTTATGATGATCTCACCTATTCTGCCTTAATGTACCAGGTGCTGGAAAGTCTCATAATCCATTTCAGTCCTTACCAGTGGTAGATGGGGTGTTTATTTGTTAGTATTTTCATTTGATTCAGAAGCACAGTTTAGAGGAGAGCCTCCTGATCATTCCCAATTCCCATTCTTTAAAGTGAGCAGAGCTCACAGGGTTTTAACGGGACTCCTCTCCTA
The DNA here is from genome assembly GCA_013389985.1 of Dryoscopus gambensis. Classification (NCBI taxonomy): domain Eukaryota; kingdom Metazoa; phylum Chordata; class Aves; order Passeriformes; family Malaconotidae; genus Dryoscopus; species Dryoscopus gambensis. Next base: position 25,745 of record WEIT01036949.1, on the reverse strand, counting down.
CAAAACTAAATCAAAGTTGGGCTCCAGAAAGGCTCTCTGGCTTCTAATGGGCACTCAGTTATTGCAACCAGACTACAACTAGCAGGCGGCAAAACCCACTGCTGTGCTATTCAAGGGGCGGTACTGTCATCCTAAATAGAAGTAGTGTGGATATTGGGTCCACAGCAGTGATCATTTTGCGGTACATTTGGGATTTGCTGCTTGCTAATGAAGATTTGCACAGGTGTTGTCCATCTTCATGTGCTCCTTGGAGGGCCTGTTCATCTGTACTGCACTTGGAAAGCTGTATAGCTGCCAGTAGGTATCACCTGCTGTACCAACGAGTGTCTCCCAACAGTGTGAGTCATGTCTGTTGTTGGCTTGGTAGATTCCTGATACCTGACACACGATTATATGTAAGGCTACATTCTGTCCCCAAATGCTCAGTCATATTCACTGGCTTTGGGAAGAGCTTGGTACAGTGCTCATGTGGTCTGTGAGTTCTTACTCATTCATAGTTTTCCTTGATTAAGTTTCTCTGTATCCACGCACACATGTGCAATAAAAGGAGCATTATTGTGGCATTTTACCCTATTATGGGAAGAGATACTTTGTGAAAATTCAATCTTTAACCTCATGTGTTCCACAAGAAGAAACCTCATTAGGTATTCTCAGAAAGAAATGTGTAGGATCTTAAAATTTCGGGCTGCAGTTTCTAACAGCTACAGAAATAAGTGCCAAATAGTGACAGAGAGCATGTACTGAGCTGAAGAGGCAGGTTATAAAATGATGTGTCTTAAGAAATCCTGAGTTTGTTCAGGAAATAAAAGAGAAACATAATTACCATTGTTACCACTGAAGAAGCATATTCCTAACTTTCTGTATGACAGGTATGCATTATAAAATCATTACTGATGTCTTAGCTGTAAAAACTCCTCCTCAAAATAATGAGTCAAACATTATTCTTTTGCTTTTTTTACATCTGAACAAAAAGGTCCAATTTCTAATTTCTGAGTTTATTTATAGTCTTTTCCTGAGAGATAACTTTTGGGGCTTTCTGGCATTTTTTTCCCCTCAGAATCTTAAAAAAGCAACAGGAAAGAAACTTGCAGCAATCACTAGGATGCAACTTTATACCAATTAAAACTTGACTCTACTGAAATACTCCATACCAAATTTTTCCAGAAGCAATAATCAAATGGATGATTTTTTTCCCAGAAAACTGAAAGGTACTGTAACATCACATGATAGACTTTTATATTATGTTGTGGCTCTTACAGACATTACAATGAGATTTCAGTGATAAGCTAAAATGCCAAAGATAATTTAACTGTAAAAATAAAAATACTGTGACAATTATGTCTTATATTAATTTTTTAGTTTCAGTTGAAAACAATTATGTCAGTTTTCAAATTTAAAAAGAAAATAATAGTTCACATTTATTGAGTTATGATTTTATCATAATCTGCAAAATGTTGACTTAGCATTGGAGTCAGATCTCGGGCTCTGGAGCTAAAGGATGTAGCCTTCCTGTATTCTCTGGAAAATCAAAAAGTCCTCGGGGCTGGATCTTCTAACATGGATAAAAAGACCTGTATGCTTATTGTTAGGAACATAGCATCATGCAAATGTTGTTGGTAGCAAGCAATGATGTAAATTAGTTAAGGCTAAAATAAGTGAAATTAATGCAGAATTAAATAAGCTAAATCAGTAAGAATTGTAATCTCTTGTTACAATTTTTTATCTTAGCTAAATGTTCATAAACTATTATTTTAGCATATACTAAAAAGATATAACCTCTTCACCATTTTCAAGCAAATTAGTTTACTTCTTCCTCTGTGCTGATGTTTTCTGTATATACATATTTTCTTCTAAATTACATTTCTCAAAATATTTTTGAAGACTGAGAGTTGAACTCATCATTTCTTTAGCATTACTTATGGCTATCTTGTGTAGCAATGGCATAGATTTTTCAGTATGTTGTCATAGCCAGTGCCATTAACACGATCACTATTTTATGTCTTTGATTTTTATCGGGCAGTAACTACTACAAATGTATTTTGCAATTTACATTTGCTATCTCAAAGCTTTGTGTAAGAAAGTGGATTGACATTTCAGAACATAGTACTCTAACGTGAGCTAGGATTATTAGGCTTATTGTACAGCTAGAAAATTTGGAACCAAAGATGGTTGAGCTATATCCAGGTGAGGTGATTCACCATCTGAGCTGTTGTACACTGCAGCGCACAGGTACCCTGTATTGGGACTGGGACTGAAACTCAGACATCACTGAGTACTTGTGAGCAGCCCAGGGGCCCTCAGCATAAGATGCACATGGATCTGTCAGAGCAAGTCCAGAGGAGGGCCATGGAGATGATCAGTGCTAGAGCCTTTCTTCTATGAAGAGAATTTGGGTTGCTCAGCCTGGAAAAGAGAAGGCACAGAGTAAATTTATGGCACCTTTCAAGTACAAAAAGAGGGCAAGAAAGCCAGAGGGGGACTTTGTAAAAAGACGCATAGTGAGTGGACAAGGAGTAGTGGCTTTAAACTGAGTGAGAGTAGGTTTTAGGTTAAACATTAGAAGGTTCTTCACCATGGCTGTGGTGAGACACTGGAGCAGTTTGACCAGAGAAGTTGTGGATGCTGCATTCCTGGGAGTGTTTATGGCCAGGCTGGATGGGGCCCTGAGCAACGTGAGCTAGTGGAAGGTGTCTCTGTCCATGGCAGGGGTGCTGGAATTGGACAGTCTTTAGGTCCCTTCACACCCAAACCGTCCTGCGATTCTGTGTCTCAAATAAAAGTCCTAGGGCATATTTTTCTTTGGTGATACTAAAATATGCAGGCTGCAGATATTCATCAAAGAATCTAAAGACTTTACTAAACTAGTAGTGTTCCAAAATGGTTAAATGCATCTTTATTTTATGGTGTTTTTTAAAGAGCTAAGATTCAGACAGATGAATGCAACTTTTCCATTATGGATTTAATACGTCAGTACTTCTTTCTGGAGTATTTAGCATTTTTTCACTGTGCTGATTGAAATCTGTTTTAGATGATAATTATGCTGGTTTTATCATTCAAACACTCAAAACTGATTTTTAAATTTTTAAGTGGCTTGAACTAGACTTTTATTTCTCAAATGATTTAAAAGTCTGCTTATAGTATCTCCTTCTGTCATGTTATCTGTGAATGCTAAATCACTGCAAAATTAGTAGATTTTCAGTTCTAAAAGCCAAATCCACCCTTTCTTCATAGGAGGAAGAACTAAGGAAAAGTGGAGAAGCCAAATACGCGCACTTGAGTGACGAGCTCCACGTATTAATTGAAGTGTTTGCTCCACCTGGGGAGGCGTATTCTCGTATGAGTCATGCCTTGGAAGAAATAAAAAAGTTCCTGGTTCCTGTAAGTCACTTGTAATGTTCTTCTGTGACAGGTTATGGTTTTGTTGCATTGAGTTTGTTCCTTTTTTAGACTAAGGAAAAAAAACCCCTTCACCCTGTTCTGTTAAACTTTCATCTTTCACTCTTTTGTCCCAGGCTAGATGCCAGACAGGCCATTAAGTGTCACAGCTGATGCCCTGCTATATTTTCTAGGTATTTTATTATTTCCATTTTTCAATGTTTTTTGCTTTCCTTTCTTAGTTTCTGGAGGAACTGGTAGATTACTTTTATTTTCTGACTGCAGACATAAGTCTTTTGTATAAGAGTAAACTTTCAAGATTTTTTGAATATTTAAGTCTGTAAAAACATTTTAATACATTTAACAATTTATCTAAATATCCTGCTAATGCAGTTACTGACTTTTTTGTGGAGGAAACAGCATAAGCAAAACATTCCTAAGACATTTCTGTTCAGCTTATGAATCAGACCACAGTTTAGCAATCTTCCATCAGCTAGAAGAGTGCAGAAACATACTCTAAAGCTGTGAACTTTTTCAATTTGTTTTATACTAAATATATCACATTCTGAAATTCTTACTTTCATGTCTATTGATTTTCCTCAAATTCTCTGAAATTTGTTTTTCCCCCATTTATACATTTATTCCATGCTATTTTCATACTTAAATTTGTCTTAGAATTGAAGCATATGCATACTAAATATTAAGTAAAGTAGTACTAGAATTACATGACTTGTATTCTGAGGTCTGTCCTGAGAGTTCTTAGTGCTCTAAAAATGTTCAGAACTTATATCCCTTAAAAAGAATGTGATGAGAGCTTGTTTCTATTTTTGATTTTAAAAAATGAAGTGTGGTAACTGTTCAGGTCTCTTGATAATAATGGAAGGTGAGGCATATGAATACTTGCATGGCAGAATTTCAGTGCTTTTTTTGGTGTGGGCTTCTTGGTTGGGGGAAGGGGGAATACAAGTAAAATATTGAAGTAGACTATTTAAATGTTCAAATTTTTAAGAGCAAACAAACTTTTTTTTTTTTAAGAACACAAACTAAGTAACTTAAGATTGTTAAAAATAAACATCTGGCTATTTCTTTTAAATAAAAAAAGTTTATTGGCATCAAGTGAGTGCCCAGAAATGGGCTGCATTTTAAATAAGTTAAATCTGTCTTTCTGATTCTTCCTTCTCATCTCCTTATTATGTTTCCAGTTTGGGAACATTGGTAATAAAATACCATTTAAAATTCTTTGAAATAGCTGTGAGACAAGAAAGCATTTTCTTTTTCATGATTTCTAACTTTATGTTGAACATGTAATACAAGGGACAAATTAGGTCAATATTGTAATGCTGGCAGCATATTGTGGAATGACATTTTGGCTGCAAACTAATGGTGAATATCTGCCAAGCCATTACACTGGAAGAAAATGTATCATTAAGTAACTGGTTCCTGAAAAGTCTGGAGTGTTACAACTTAAAATGAAAACAGGGCCAATTATAAAATTTTCCAGTCTTTGCCCTTTGGATAACCCTATTTCCAGTTGTTCATGACTTTCCTAGACTTCAGCTTGTTTTTGTAAGAGGTTCCTATTTAAAGTTATCTTCATTTGTCTTTTTCATTCTGGAAGGGAGCTCCTGCATTCTAGCATGGTGCAATGATGGTGGCACCTGGATTTTTAACATCCATCATGTATTCTGTTCAGCCTGGGTGAATAAGGGACAGAGACCAGTGTGTTGTGGGAGTAGTATTAAAATTTGTTGCAAATATTCAGCATCTGTGCAAGCATATATTTTGTGTAACACGTTATTTATTCGTAAGATTTATATGTATTTTCCAGCACAAGTGTAATAGCTACACTAGACGAAATATATAAAAACAGGTTCTTTGTTACGAGATTTTGAATGTGGTTGACAGTGGCAGTAAGAGACCCTGTCATAGAAGGCCGCCAAATTCGTCAGGCATGATTTGCCCTTAGTGAGGCTGAGTTAGCTATCACCATTCACCTCCTCATTTTATGTGTGTCTTTGCAAAGCTTCCAAGAGGCTTTGTTCCATGATCTTTCTGACCTGAGGCTGAAAGAGCAGTAGTTTCCCGTGTCTTCCTTATTTCTCTTTTTGAAAGTGGGGGTTACTTTTCCCCTTTTCCAGTCAGTGGGAGCTTCAGCGGACTGACATGACTTCTCAGATACAATGGATAGTGGCTTAGCCAGTTCCCTCAGAATGAGCAGATACATCTTGTCAGATCCCATGGACTTGCGGACCTTCAGGTTCCTTAGATGTTCTTGAATCTGATCTCTCTTATACTGGACAATTCTTCATTCCCCCAGTCCCCACTTGTGCCTCCTGTGACCTGGGAGGTGTGGCTGGAGCACTTGTCTGTGAAGACCAAGGCAAAGAAGTCATTGATTACCTCAGCCTTCTCAATGTCCTGGGTAGCCAGGTCTCCCATTCTGTTCCGGAGAGGGCCCACATTTTCCCTAGTCCTCCCTTTATCACTGATGTACTTTTCCTGTTGCCCTTGACATCCCTGGCCAGTTTTAATTCTATCAGGGCTTTAGCTTCCTTAACCTGATCCCTGGCTGCTTGGACAATTTCTGTATTTCTCCCAGGCTACCTGTTCTTGAATCCACCCTCTGTTGACTTCCTTTCTGAGTTTGTGCAGGAGCTCCTTGTTCATCCATATAAGCCTCCTGCTATTTTTGCCTGACTTCCTCTTCATTGTGATGCTTACTCCTGAGCTTGGCAGAGGTGATCCTTGAACATTAACCAGCTTTTTGTGCCCCTCTTCCCTCCAGGGAATCATAACCACTCCAAACAAGTAACAATTGTACTTTATGACTTGTTTGTTAGTTTTATCCCCTCTGATTCATTTCAGATTTACAAAGCAATTATTAACTGACTGGTTGCAACATGTTTCAAGGGTTTTGCACTCAGAAAGACTGCACTAGATGATTGCCTTTTTGTTCCCTATTTGCAGCATCTCTTGAATTTGTTTTATGATGTTTTGTTGTTTATAAGACCTAATTTATTGCAGCAATGAATATTGGGATTGCATGACAGGGATAAAACAGTAGAATATAACAGTTTTATTTATACCAAATCAAGGACGTAATAAACTATTCAAATGAATTTTCACATTGCTTATGCATTTTGTGAAGATTACATGAAATATTGCCCTCAGAAATTACACTGATCATGTCAGTGAAATGGAATAATGTTTTTATACCTTATCCAGAAGTTTTAATGCGGCTGAATTTTAAGAGAAATGCCCAGAAAACATTATAAGAGAAAAGCAGATAAATGTAGAACAGGACTGAGAAAAAGAAATTGAACATTTACTAACTGAAGCAAAGTTTTCATAAACAACTACTTTCAATTTAAATGTGATTACTTCATTTTTACCTTCAACCTTACCCAGTAATAGGTATCCATATTTTTACTAGTGAAGATTTTACCTCCAAGTCAGAGTTAGAAACCACTCTTGGCACTGTCTGTCCCACAAGATAACACATTTCAAAGCTGCAGCTTGGTCTCAGGTGGTGCGTTGGGCTCCCTCCAGCAAGCGTTTCAGTGCATGACTGAACCCCAGTGTCTGCAGCCCTTGGTAGCTGACACACATCCAAAACCAAGCTGCTTCATTTGTGTCTGTGGCTTCCATTTTGCAAATGGCTTGAGGTCTGTGTGGGTGCTGCAAGCTGGACGTTGGTAACTGGTTGATTTTGTAACTGACTTTATTAGTTCTTTGGTGAATTTTATGCAAAATTAAGGCTTTGTGGGGTGTCATATCCAATTACTAGCTAGATACTGTGCTCCATTTTGGATTGATGTTTATTTAGTATGAAAATTTGCATATAATTGAAATATGACAGATCAAAAGACCCATGATTAAGTAAACAGGATTAATCTCAGAGTTTCAAAACATAACTACCTGCTCCATTATTTTTCTGTCAACCTAGTAAAAATGAAAACCAGAATGTGCTCCCCAAGTCAGAGTTTTACATTACGATCACATTTGGAACTGATGTTAACATAATGGAAATTATCCAGTATTAGCTATGTGGAAAGTACAAACAGTAGCGTTGCCTTGGAGGAGGATGTGTTTTGCAGATTCACCTTCGTGGCCAACAGCAGATTTGATAAAATCCATATTTATCTGACAGCCAAGTACTTCTGATCCTAAACTGCCAGGAACCTAGGTCTGGGTGAGGAACCTAAGGCTGATGTTAGATCTCAGTGCCTCAGAATGGCATGCAGGGTCAACAAACTAGAAGGGGAGACTGGGGAACAGGTGGAGGGGAGGAGAACCTAGAAACTTTTGAAGCTTTAAAATCTGCTGATTTTTAAAGGTTCATAGCTATTAAATGCAGTTAAGTTTTTTCACTATTAATGACAGATGAAATTCTACATCACTCTTGTTAAATAGGATTATATAATTTTGATTTATATCCAAACAGACAAATATATTTTCTGAACAAGCTCTTAATTTCCATGTAGTAAGGAGTTATACTGTCTTTAGGAGTTCTTTGCTTTCTAACACATGCAAAATCTTTTTCTGATTCACATTTTTATCCCTTTAAGCAAAGCATTTTTATTTGACATGGTTAGCATCCCTTGGGAGAATGAGGGAAGCAGATACTGATCATTCATTTTACGTATGAGTGCCCTGTAATAGGGAGCTATTATGTAGAGGGCAGATTGCAGCTGCGGTGACATGACCACTTTAAAAAGATTGTTTACAACTGTGCGGTCAGATGATCAGAAATTGAACCAATTACCACTTTAAAAGCTGCTGTCCGACATATGTGCATACATTATCCTAGCCACTTGTATCTGCTTTAAACTGAGGCATATTGGCACCACTCAAGGGCTGGGAATAAACGCATGGTAATGTAATGTTGATGGACAATCACTGGTGATCATCTGCCTGAACAGTTTTCTGAGGGTGTTTATCAGATCAGATCTCAGATCAGATTCTGTTATTAGAAATCACTGTGGTGAGGCACTAGGTGAATGCAGGGTTTAATGCTGTTCTTAATTCAGGCTACAATGTGTTCCAGACTTCTTTTTAGGTGCCTAAATATCTTACTGACTGTTTAACTTCAATCCTTTCGTCTCACCTTGCTCCATACTATTGATTGAAATAATTTTCTTACCCATCATTTAAGAATATTATCTGTTCTCACTAATCCAGCTAATTAATGATGAAAAATCACTAAGGAAGAAGGGCATTTCAGTGAAATAAAAATATACTAATTTGACACTGGAAGTTATTAATACCAGAACTATTTATGAAAAAATTGAGATCTATGGGAAATTGAAAACAAACTTTGAGGCCAGTTGTTTCAGTAGGAACAATTATAACATTTAAAGTAGGGTTTAGTTGCTTGAAGGTCTTTCTCCATCTGATGTTGCAAAAGAAATTCTTTTACCACAAGCATACATTTACAGCATGTATAGGAACTCATATATAGTGCCGACCAAAGTTACAGATAATCTGTGTACACAGAGCACACAGTAAAAATTGTCAGTTTTAGCTATATGACATTTTTTTTGCGCATTTTTTATTAGCCATCTGAATTTCTTCTGTGCTACAGTATAATATGAAATCTCTATTTACATACCATTTCATACTCGATGGTTTTGTAATGCTATGTTTGTTTCTAAATAAGCCATAGTGTGGGTGGGGGATGCCAGTCTTTTTTTCCTCTTTCAAAGAACCTCAACAGACAAAATATTTCCCTAAATATGACACTGAGCAGCAGCACAGCTGCATCTCTAAAATACATCTTTTATGCCTGTCAAAGTAAATAATTTACACTTGTACGGTCTGCAAAAATACTTGCAGTAATAAATAATTAGTACAGTAATTATTTTTAAACTGTGCTAAGGAAAAATTTTAGCAGCTGTTTTAGCTGTGCTGGGTTCTTTTTTTTCCAGTGTGCAACATCTCTGGCAATTTCATACACAAATTTTGATAATCAAGGAAGTAAAATTCGGAGATTCTGTCAAGGCCTAAAATATTTCTGTATTTTACTTCTTCACTTTCTTCACTTTTCACTTTTTTCCCTAAGAATTGCTTAACAAATCAAATTATAATGAATACATTCAAACATCAGTGTACTCAAGAGAGTCATCACAACTTGTGGACTGTAGTTCTTGACTTTTCATAGATGCTGAAGTTTCTCCTAATTAACGATACTGGCTGATTGAGCAGCACTTGTGTTGTTTAAATCACTTACTTTAAGCTTGACGAAAATAATCCTAAACCTTTCCCTCAAAGTGAATGTTTAGGGATCGAGATATACACTAAAAATGTTTCAATTTTTCAGTTGAAAATTAAATTCCCTTATTTTTCAACTCACTGAATTTTTTTATAATAGTTGTTTTTATACAGTATAGACTACTGGTTCTTTCTGCTGTAAGGCAATAAAATGGATAGCAATACAAAGAGCATGATTCCTCAAATATTTGTGTCATGATGAGTGGGTCATCTGTTGACATGCCAGACTAACAGTATCTTTTTCCTAGGCTCAGCTCCCCTGCTGCTTCAAGGTGATATAGACACTTTGCTTTTAAGGGTTGATATTCCCACTATGAGTGGATTAAGACCTTTTTAGAGATTCCAAGACTTGTTCAGTCTGTGGAAGCAATTCCTTGGTGATCTCTTTCTGACACACAAAGGAATCAATGTAAGAGCACAGACTTACTGTCAGAGCCAGCCCTTTCAGATCAACCACAGACATGAACCTGAGTGGGGATTCCACACTGACCATTAAGCTGATCATCCTATTGAGATGTGGCTGTAGTTTAAAGAAATATTTACAACTTGCTGGGTGATTCTATATTCATCAGCAATTTCAGGCTTGTCTTGCTACTTCTTATTCCTAGGGCAGTTTTTCACCAGTGGCATATCAGAAGAAATTATTTCGGTGCAGGTGATAAAATTAATGCAGAAAATTTTGAATCTCACAGTATTGCTTCTGTTTTTTTCATTGCTTGTCTATAATATGTAGTAAGAAGTTTTCTATGGTATTGTACATTAGACTGTTCACGTTAGTGAGACCACCAGACCCTCCTGCACATGTGGCATTTCATTTAAAAGCTTTGTGTGTGAGTACAAATTTGGTCAATTAACTCAAAAATAAAGGTTGGTTGTTTGACCCAGTGAAGAGGCTGCAGCTTTATGGTTTGAAAATAAAATTCCATGTGATTCTGTATAAAAGTAGGCATAGAAAGTGTATTTAAAATAATTGGTTTTCATGCAAAGAATTACTTTGTAATCATGATGAAAAAAAAATGTGCAAGATGTTGTTATGTGTTCCTATCACATCTATTAGTATATCTCCCCCTGCCCCAGACATCAGTATGAGGAAAGAAAAGGACAATATCTGGTTAAAAAAATAAGACTGAAAGCAAGGAGATAAGAGTTACTTATTTTGGCTCTTTCAAGGAATTGGTTATTGGCTTAACCAGGTCCCTCTAACTTGCAGGTTACTTATCTCTGTTTCACAAGTATCAGCAAAATGACAATTGGATTTTTAAGGTTTAATTCATTTGTGAAGGTACACTTAAAAAAAATATTTTTGTGCTGTCATTCACATTGAAAATCATACTGCAGATCCTACAGTGTGTTGGGCTTTGTTTTGATTTTCTTTCTTTATTTTTAAAAACAAAGGAAGAAAGAATGTTTTGGTGGTATTAGTAAACCTTATTATTTTTTTAATGTAGCAAAAGTCAGTGTAGTCAATTCTGAAGATGCTGAGTTATGATCACTTACGAAAGCATGGAAGAAAAAACAAAAATGCAGATTAATCTTGCTTCAGTTGTGTTCTTTCAGCTTCCAGCGGTCAAAAAATTCAGTCTTTTCAAGGCTGCATCCAAAACCATCTTGCCTTATACCCTGTGGTAGCTTTTACTTATCTTCCCCAAGTTTGTGAAAGTCTTTTTTCTTGAACCTTAGTTAAGCTTTTGGCCTCAGAAAAACTTAAGGTTGCAGTGAATTTGACAGTTCTGTTATGCACTGAGTGTAAAAACAAAAATAAAACCCCAAATTACACTTCATCTTGTTTATTTTAAAGCAGTTTCTTAAGAGTTGGGAAGTGCCCTGATCTTCATGCATGATTAAAAGCAGAGGATAATTTCACACCCGTCCTCACTCTTACATTGCTCTGGATTTGTTTCTTTTCTAGACCCCAATTTTTGTTTTATACCAGAAGCAGAGTTAGCTCTGGTTTTCCATGAAATACTTCTGACTATCTTTCTCTCTCTTCCTTAGCTTGTGTCTTTCATTCTTCTGTTGGGATGGGATGGCCAGGATGGCACACAGTAGCTCACCTTGGTAGTCAAGGAGCAGTCCAGTAATGGAATGGATCTTCTGTTGTTTTGTAGTTTAGTGTCAGGGTTTTTTCTAGTACTATTTACCATTCTTCCTGCTTGCACTGATCTGATATTTTTGAATGGAATTTGTAAAAAATCCAGGGCATCTTTGTTGAATGATAACAACTAATTAAGAGCTATTTATTTTCAGTATTTTGATGTTTATCAATAGTTCAGTTTAATTATTTTCGTAGCATTACTTTGCAACTATCATCGCCCAATTTTTTCTGCGTTTTATTTCTAGTAGTAGAGTATGAGACCTTTCATCAATTCTCTGTGATAACCTTTAGATTTTATTGCTTTGAATAATTCAATTGAAATAATATCACTTCACTATTCAAAATTTGTAATAAAATTTATAAATATGATGAGCAGACCAGATTTTTTAATCACTCAATAAATTCTTCCCCTCAGAAAAGAGAAAATTATAATAACAGTCCAACTATTTCTAATATTCTTTCTCCTGTAACCAAGAGAGAATTATCAGTGCTCTGTTTTAGTGTTTGACAACTTTTGGTGTGGCTGATGAGATTTTTGATCTCCATGGATGGAGATGTTTCAAAATGGATGTCTCATTTGCTCTGTGCCAAGCCGTATGATATAAATTGGTTTAGAAATAATCTACGTGAAGGATGAAAATACATTCCTCCACAGAATGTCCTTTTCCAAGGACAATAAGAGATCCAAGACAATAAGAGTTGCCTGTATACTTTCAGCATGCACAAACATGAGGGTTTTTTAAGTAGAGGATATACATTTGTATATATTTCTGATGTTTTGAAAGGTTTTAAGTCTCCTGATGGCAAGGAATAATACAACAAAACTTCATCAGCATGAGAGATTTTTAAAAGAAAAAATAAATTTAAATATCAGTTCAGAAAGGAAAGATTGGTGGTTGACTATGAGAACAGCTTTCGACCTTAAAAAAAACCCCCAGCTTTAGTTTAATATGGTTTTGGTTCAACCTCAGTGATGAAGGGATGGCAAAAACTTAGGAACAATGACTGTGTAAAAATCAGGAAAGATGCAAAAGACAGATTAATGGCAAGTTTATAAAATAAAAATTCCATATTCAATTGAATAGTGAAGGAAATATTTGGCAGCAACGCAGTGATAATACAAATGAGTTCAAGGAACATAGTAGAAATAAAAGAAATCCTAAAAATATACAGACTTCAATCCCTGGAGATGGTAGCATTATCAGTCATTAATGATGCAGAAAAAATAGGATGTTTCCATAAATACCAGTTGCATAGCTGGAAAAATAAAGTGTGGTATACTTGTATTTTACCAAAATGATGCAATACTTCGCAGTTACTGGTATAGTAATGTTAGTTTTAGGAAAAAAAACCAAGAATGTAGAGAAGAGTCATAATGCACTGGTCTAAGAGCAGCAGCGCTGCTTTCCAATGGCTGCTTTCTCATCCTTTGTGTTTCATGTTTGGACTTCGGTTGTTCAGGTAGGGGGAGTGTTCTCAGTTGGAAGCTTTTATGTATACCAGTCACCACTTCATTCTTTGGTGGGATTTTTTGGCTCACCTTATGTCAGCATTTGCTCTTCAGTAAGGCCATGTACAGTATCTTCCTCACAGTGTAGATGAGCACTTCAATGAAATTGGGAAGGATTGACTGTTCTAGGACTACAGGACATCTGTCAGATACAGCTGGGTTGACCAGGGAGTCAAAAGTTAATTGTGTTGGAATGACAAGCAGTGGAATAAAAATGTGGCCAGTTGTCATGGTTTGACACTGGCCCAACGCCAGGCACCCACGAGAGTCTCTCGCTCACTCTCCCCTACCACAGCTGGGCAAGAGGAGGGAAAAGAGGAAATGGTTAACAGAGGCTTCATGGGTGAGATAAGGAGAGCGGGAGAAATATTTCAAGGGCAAAACAGGCTCAACCTTAGTTGCTAAGTAAAATTTATTACCAACAGAATCAGAAGAGAGTAATGAGAAGTAAAATAAGCCCTTAAAACACCTTCCCCCCCACCCAGGCCCTCCCTCCTTCCCTCGACAACACAGGGAGGCAGGGCAGAGGGGTTTCAGTCAGTCCATCACCAGGATTTTCTTCCGCTGCTCCAGTAGAAGAGTCCTTCCCTGTGAGGCCGTGGGGTCCCTCCCACGGGAGACAGTTCTCCATGAACTTCCCGGCCTGGGTCCACTCTCACGAGCAGCAGCCAAACTGCACCTGCTGCAGCGTGAGTCCCTCCCACGGGCACACACTCCTCAGAAAATTGCTGCGCCATGGGTCTCTCCCCATGGGGTGCAGTCCTCCAAGGACAGGCTGCTCCATCCTGGAAGCAGGGCCCTCTCTCTCCACCGGGTCTTCCACTGGATCACAGCCTCCTCCAGGCACCCACCCGGTCCAGTGTGGGCACCTCCCCCACAGGCTGTGGGTGAATCTCTGCATTCCCCGTGGACCCATGGGCTGCAGGGGGACAACCTGCTTCACCATGGTCTTCACCACGGCCTGCAGAGGAATCTCGGCTCCGGTGCCTGGAGCACCTCCTCCCCCTCCTTCTCCAATGACCTTAGTGTCGCCATGTTGTTTTTTCCCTCACATATTCTCATCTCCTCCTCTTCTCTGACTAGAAGCAAAAGCCCCCCCCACCATGACTTTGCTTTGATTTTCTTAAATATGTCATCACAGAGGTGTTACCAGCCTCTCTCACTGGCCCAGTTCTGGCCAGCAGCATGCCCATCTTTAGAGCCATCAACCATTGGTTATGCTGGACATGGTGGGAAGCTTCCAGCAGCTTCTCACAGGCCCCCCTGCTACCCAAAACCAGGCCGCGCCAAACCAATACACCAGTGAAAGCAAAACTTGCAATAGCAGCATGACTGTGTGGTGATTGTGCCATGACCAGGCTGGCAGGAATCCTGCACTGAATAGCAGGGAAAGATTGCAGCCTATTAAAAAAATAGAGAAAATAATCTAACCACTACTTTGATACTCTTATGTCACAATGAAAAATTAGTCAACAAATACCAATTCCTGTTCAATTAGAGTTTGTTGATAAAATTGTGTTAGTGACATTAAATTCCATTAAACATCTATCCATATGTATGATGTGACAGGGCTCAAACTTTCTAAATAAGAACATTTCTTTAAATATATGTGTCTGTAGCAATTTTCTTAAAGAGTTGATGTGTGAAACTTCTTTGTCCTCCAAACCTGCTTTGTGTATCAAATTTTGAAGATGGAAATTTGCATCTTGATTGTAGATGATTTCATTCCAACACAGCATGTTCTTTTGGGTGAGACCTACACAGGTGGTGCAATACTTAGACCCTGTAGCAAAATCTGTAGTCATTTAGCAGATGAAGAGACTTCCTGTCTGAGAGTGGTATCTCAAAGTACATTCCCAGCCATCAGCCCACTTACACCAGCATACAATAAATGCTGATAATTAGGATGCATCTTACAACCTACCTGCCTTCTAAGTTTACATACTTCACTTTCGAAACATCAAAGTGAGAGACAAAGCCTTCAGATAAAGTAAGTGCGAAACTGGAAAAGGCTTTTAGTAATAGACAAGGCATTCCAGAGCTGCCCATATGTCATTGACTGCAAAGGGAAACTGTCTGTGACTTGGATTAAAACAGAAGGAAATTCTCATAGGTACATAAGCCTTTTTTTGAAAGATAGTCTGTACAAAGCATAGTCTTTCTGAAGAGTCATATGATGACTCTGGTGATCAAGTTTGTTCAGAGCTGACTGAAGGTTGTTATGCAGAAAGAGGCGTGAGGCAGTCCCAAGGCTGTAAATGGGACTTAGCTGGGAATGATGGCACAGAATATCACTAGCTAGTAGAGGCAGGAGCTCATTCAGAGAGGAAGGCTGAGGATAGATGCAGGAGTCAAAAAAGCATGCTTAAGAAGTAACCCATTGCATATTTAAATTACTTGACTACAATTACTACCTACCTCCTTGCTTGCATTTTCTCTCAGCTATTTGAAAACTCTTTGGTGCATGCAGTTTCTTTTTTCTCTTCTTACTTACTAAACATGGAAAGGCGTTTGAACTCTTTCCTTTTGACATACTAGAACAAGGTTTGTGTCTGTTGGGCACCAACTCAGCTGCTGCATTATTTCCATGTTGGTGTAACTTGTAAATGACCCAGTGAGTAACAACTCAGTTATAGCGCTGTTGAAAATCAGAGTTTTTAGAGCCAGATTGGAGGAAGTGAGAAATTCTTGAAAGCACACAAGCTCAGCAGGATCTGTGGCTATTTCTGATTAAGGTACATACTCAACGTGTCTGTTTATAATGGGTACTTACCACGGAGTTAAGCCTGAGCAGGTCAGTACAAGAAGGAACTGAAAACAATGGAAAAGCCCTTGTTTTTCAGAATTTTCCTTTTGATTGTTGATTTACTTCTACAAACTCTGTTAAAATGCAGGAGTAAGACACAGAACAGTAGTTAAACCTGGGCTCTAAGATTCTGATTAGACACAATGAATAGACTTATACTGTCCAAGAGTTGTCAGTGGAACAACTGGCAGAAAAACAGAGGCAAAAGGTGATGCTTTTTCCAAACAATATGGGCTTCAAAAGGCCATGGAGAACTTTACAGAGGAAAAAAAAAGTCACTTTTAGAGTAACATTTGATAGCTGTTTGTTGTTTTCATTATTTGCTTTACATCATTACTGCTTTGGAGGAAGTGAACAAATAACCCCTTGTTCTAAGGACATATTCCTGAGTTGTTTTAATCTAGTCCTGAGTCCCTTGCCTGTAGGATTTCCTTAGGTGCCTAACACATATGGGTCACTGAGTTAAAACAGACAGAGAAAAGCAACCA
This sequence comes from Dryoscopus gambensis, assembly GCA_013389985.1. Taxonomy (NCBI): domain Eukaryota; kingdom Metazoa; phylum Chordata; class Aves; order Passeriformes; family Malaconotidae; genus Dryoscopus; species Dryoscopus gambensis. The sequence continues at coordinate 9,201 of WEIT01036949.1, read as the reverse complement.
AGAGCTGTAAAGTGACTGTAGTTACAGTGGGTTTCGGAAACCAGGATATTGTCTCAGAAGGGCTAAGAAAATTCCCTCAGTATCAAAAAGGGGAATTGCATGTGTAACATCGTGGTAAATCACGGGATAAACAACTGTTACCTCTGCCTGGTCATTACCCGTAAACTGATCAATTAAAATCAGTGAAAGAAGCCAATGCTAAATTAAACAAAGATTTTGCTCTGATTTGGATTGAGATTTCTTTTCTGCCTATAAACACATCAGAAAGACAGATTGTGCCTTGGCTATTGGCTGGTCTACACTTGTATTTTGCTTTGAAAAGCGCTTAATAGATTTAAGTGAGTCTGTAAAATGAGCTGCATCCAGAGTGGGAGTGTGCATACCTGACTGAAGGCAGGTGCAGTTAAAGACAGAGGTGATACAAAGCTCTGAAAAAATATTTGGGCAATGGAAATCCTGACAGTCTCCTTGACTACCACATACTGTGTGGTTCAGTGGGTGATTCATGTTATACAATGGGATGAGTCCCTGATATGCTATTGCACAAGAATGTGGTTTTTCAATCTCCATCTGTCTCCCAAACTATGTGAATATGTTGCAGTATGTTTAAAGACATCTTTAATTTGGTTCATCAGTCTTCACTCAGAACTCAGCTTTTTGCATGGTCAGAAATCATACTTTCTGCTGGATTGCAAAAGCCTGTTTTGTTTCATACTGTAATCATGTATTGCAATATCACTTAAAAATAATTTCTTCTCTTGTCACATTTCAAACTAACAGCTGAGTCATATCCTTAGAATTAAAATGGGATACAAACAAAATCTGACTGAATCTCATTTTCTGCCAAACCATAGTCTGTTTTTGTTTAAATTACTATATCCAGCCATAGTTGAACGCTGTTTTTATGGTATATCAATTAAATCTCAATTTGTACTTCAGCTCTTTAATAAGTTCTGAGCTAGAAGTGATTTTATGTAGTTTAAGGCCAGTGGGAACAGAGAATCTACATTGATTTTGTGTATATTATTATATATTATTATAGTCTATGTATTGAGTTTCATATAATGATACATACCTCTGTACTTACTAGGAAGTATATTGCTATAATACAGTGTGGTCTATTATTCTATAATGTTGGCCTGTTAGATTCCACATCAAAAAAAAAAATGCATGTACATCCTTCATACTGTCATTTTTAATTTTTTTTTTTTCTGAAAGAGGCATTTAACCTAAATATCTTACTGTCCAGTGCCACTTTTTTAATGTCTTTGGCATTTGGGTTATGAGAGTAGCTTGTAGGATGCTCTTCAACAGCAAATACAACCTGGACTCTTTTAGCAACAGTATCGTTTTCTTGCAGTTGAATATTATGATATCTAGCAGATATCCCCAAGACAAAGTCAGTCCCATTATACATATTTTACTTCCTCTGTAGTAAGAGCAGAAGGAATATTTTGTTCTCTTGCACAGATGAAGTGGTCTGTAACACATGCACACCAATACTCCATCCTTTGCCCGAATAAAGCTCTGATTCCTGTTATCCAAAAACCTGATTCTAGTCCTGTGAACACTGTCCTTGCAGTAAATTACCATCTTCCTATCTCCCTTAGCCCCCATGAGATAGTGCTTAAAAGAAGGATCTTTTCTGCCCTCTTTTTTGGACACCTTTATATGCTGTGTGCCAGTTGCTAGATCCTACCAGTGAATTCTCTCTTAGATCCTCTAAGCTGGTGTTTGTCACATCTATAGATGAGACCGCATGTAAAGGAGAAAAGAATGCAGGAAATAAAAATAACAGAATGGGAAAGTTAAAGAAAACCAAGGGGGAAAAATAATGAAAATTAAATTAATTTAAATGAATTAACAAAAACTTATGAATAGCAGTGGAAAGATACTATCTGTGGTTGCAGCATCTATGAGAAATTTAGATGCCTTGACTATTTCCTGAAATATACATTTTCAGGAAAAGTAGCTTTTAAATGAAGAGTATTTCTATTATTTTAGTTATGAAAAATTATTTCAAAAGTGTATGAGAAAACAATAATTTTTATATTCTTTGTTTTTATGTTTTTCATTTTAAATGTGATGGAAGCATTTTCTAGAAGGACATGCAATAACTAGGAAATGCTGTGTAAAAATTACACATTGCCATTAATATATTGATATGCATGTTCTTTATTTCAAAGAGAAATTATGATTAATTCTTACAGCATGCTCACACTTTTGATAAAATATTAATAGATCTAATTTTGCAGAGATTGACAGGCTAACTAGGGTTTGATTTCCCACTTGAATTTTTGCTCAGTGCTATCAAGGAGAACTATGTAAAATGTCACAGTACGTGCAAAGATACTGTAAGGACCAGCATGACAATGTCATCATTTCATGCATGTTGGTTGAGAAATAACTGGCCCTGGCT
>WEIT01036947.1:1942-46083 GCA_013389985.1 Dryoscopus gambensis | reverse complement strand
GTTTCTAACTTCTGCCTTTTGCATGGAATTTAGGTGTTCATAATCCTTAAGGCTGTTCTGCCTTCTCCCTCGAGTGTACATTTTTAAAAACAAAGCTTACAAAGTTATGAGGAGTAAAGTCCAGTGATTGTTTATTTTTGCCCATGGGAATCATTTAATATGAACTCTGTATGAAAATTATGTTTTAAGGGGTCTCATTTGGTTCATTTGGGCAGAATAAACATTGCTGTATATCTGCATGTGCAAAATTGCTTAGCCTGGATGGTTGGGCGTCCTGCCTGTAGTGTGTGCAGAACTAGAAGATTCTGGTTATTGCAGGTAATAGATGATCTCCATTGGTAGAGAGGTGACAGGAATCTTGTGGTTCATTATTTCAGTGCTACAGAGTATTATGTTTGTGCTAATTCAGCACAGGGACTTAGAATACTGTGAGCATCCATGAGCTTCTGCGGAATCTTAGTGGACTTGGGGGAAAAGCCAAGATAGATTACGGTGTGTTTTTGTGATCTTTTCAGGTTTATGAGCTTGTTACAAAATATATTGTGGGAGTGAACAGTTGATTTCCTATGTTTTGGATTGTGTGGTGATATAGGTTCCAGCAGTGTCCTGTTTGGGAATTTTGGCAACATGAAATTATCCTAGAGTAGAGAATGTGGACAACTGCTGTTATTCTTTCTGTGTGGTACCTAAGCAGAAGAGTAAGCAGAGTCTGCCAGGACTTCTGGTAATTCCAGGATGAAAACTGCCATCTTGTGCTCCAACTTTGTGCATATTAGTAAAATTAGATCTCTCAGAGTGTTGATCCCCTTTCTTTTGGTATGCAATATGTTCCAGAGTTTGGAAAAGAGTAAATAAACTGCTGTTGTACTTAAGATGGCTTCTACTTTGCCACCTTAGTGCTGCTGATAAGAAGAAGAAGTTCTCTGCTTTGCATTATGTCCAGTGCTATAGGCATAATCCTGTGGCCAAGAAAGAAGCTGTAGAAGGTGGTCCTCATCCTGTCATTGCATTCAGTCACACTGCTAAATTATAAGTGTCTAAGAAAAAGAAATGCCCTTGTCTTTGTTCTTAGCATTTGTCCTGTTCTCAGCCAGTTGCACTTTGTTTTGTGTTCCGCTCCTACCTTGTATGCAAAACAAATGCAGAATATACTCATGAAAGCCTCTTGGGAAACACCTGTTTATGCAATAGAGATAGGGCTTAATCGATGTTCTTTGCTTAATAACCTGGACAGGTGAATTGCAGTGCCACTTAAAATGTACGTCATACATACATGAATGTCCTGATGTACTTCTGGTTGTAAGATGATCGTGAGGACAAAGATGTTTGCTTGGTCTTTTATTCTCTGTGCAAAAACAGGTCCTAATGTCAGACTGTTTGTCTGCACAGTCATTATTCTAGCAGCATTTTGCTCTATTTTGTGCAATGCTGTAAACATCTGAGCTGTCATCAGGATTTTATAAGACCCAGTTGTGTTCCATTTAGACAGAAATTAATAAGACTGACCTTTCTTGTTTAGACACAAGAGTTCTCTTAAATGGACAGACCATCCATTCAGAAGAGTAGATGTTTGGGAAAAAAGGCAGGAGAGAATCACTGGAGAAATTGTACCACAATTTCCTATAAGTAAGTGAAAATAAATGTTTATGTTTGAATAGGAAAGAATAAAGGAGAAATAAAAAAGCACAAAGCTATGAAGTGTATCAAGAAGGCTTGGGGAAGCCAGCAAATTGAGCTTGTGTAGTTGAACTTGTTACCTTTGAGTGAATATTTTTGAGTAATGCAAGGTTTTAAAAAAAAAATTTAGTCTTTTCTGTTAAAGACATCTTAATTTTGAGATTGTATGAAGTGTGAATAAGAGAGCAGTTAGTAAGCTCCTGGAAGTGAGCAGCTTTTTTTCAGGAATAAATTATGAGGGGGGATTAAAAGTAGGAAATTAAAAAGAGATGATAGTTTAAGCAGATGTTACAGTAAGTGAAGTGTTGAAGAGTGTACCTCTGAAACATTTACAGATCATTTTGATTTGACAGTGTTTCTCCTTATAGTCCTTCTGCACCAACAGAGATTTTTAGTTCTGATGAGTTCATCATCCTCCTTTGTGAAAGCAAAAGGATTCTCAATCCTTCAGTGGATGAAGAATAAGCAATTTTGTTTAAAGTTACTTGGTTTTCACCTGGATGGTCTTTGCAGCAAGGAATAGAGATTTGCAAAATGTCAGCTCTGAGGAGGAGTTCTTTTTAACAGCCTTTTTTTAAAGGGGAGGAGAAGGAGAGGATTTGATGAATTGGTAGTGCAAGGAAAAGAGAATAATTTTCCTTGTGTAATTTACCTGCACATCAGTCAGTTCTGGGAATTGTAAAACCATTTTCAGTTTATGAGCTGTTTTCTCTGCTTGAAGCTGGACATCTTGCAAAGAGACTACTGCAAGACTGAGTGGCTGCAAGACTGCTGCAACAGTTGTGGGCATGGAGGAAATCCAGTATTTCCTTGACAAATTTTAGAGATACTGGCTTCTTTCTAAACTGCTGGAGAATCCCTGTTGTGGTTTGAATTGCAGCAGTTAATTATGATGCAGTAAGGACTGGCTTAATGTGGGCTCTACCAAATAAGTTGATGAAGCCCATGTCAGAAGCTGCGGTATCGCTTTACATGAATGTTCCTGGTGAATTGCAATTGTCAATTAAAGACAACAAAATCAACAGAGCCTTTAAGGACACAGATCTGCTGGCACACTGTCTGGTGAAGTATCATCACTGAAAGGCTTGTTAGGAATTAACTTGGTGTACTTGTGGTCAGTGTTGTGGATTTAACATTGACAGTTTTGGTTTTTGCTGCTTGCCCAGCATTTTTCTCCTAAGGACATGTCATATAGTCCTCGGTGAAAATAGGCCAAATTCATATAAGTACTGAAGTTGGTAGAAAGCCTCCAAGTCATAACTGAGCACTAACTTTGCCTTTTATAAAGCCTGGTGGTGGAAAGCAGGCTCAGAAGACTCCTTAGTGTCATAAGCAGGAGCACTGAGTGTGTTGTGTGTTCCTGCCGGATCACGATAGGATGTGGGTTAACATGCAGCCCGACAGAAATGTGACACAGAAAATTAAAATATTCATTTTAATTCAGACCTGTTTAAATGCAGTACAAGTGTGTGTGCAGTGTTTCTGGCGACTTAATACTCTTTCCTTCAGAGCATTGTTGCATCAGCTGGGCTGATGGGTGAAAGTTGTTTTTGCAGAAAGAAGGCTAAAGGGCAAACAGAGTCTTCAATCATGAAATGAATAGATCATTTTCTCTGATGTTTGCTTTTTAGGTAGATTTTCCAGCACAGGCACCCATAGGAAGAACAACTGCATGCCTATATTAATGTAATTTGTGAGTAGTGTTGATTATACATTTTGCTGAAGGCACTAGATGCTTTTGACTTAGCACCTGCTGTTACGGTTTGGAGGGCAGGATGCTGACTGTTCTTTGGCCCTGCTGCTGTCTTCTTGTGCGATGCTGAACAAATCACATAACCTTTTGCTACCATAATTTCTTGATCTACTAATGAGGGCTTAATGCCCTTTATCCAGCTTTGGTGATTTGCTCTGAGATACCTTGTTAAAATATGGAATTCAATTGTTTTCTGTTCCTGGTCTTTCCTATCCAGGAAGTAAATAACATAAATGGATATGGTCATCCCCTTTGACATGACATGGGTTCTGAGAGTTGGCCATGATTTAAGATGGTTTACACCTACTGCTAGTGTAGGTCATCACAGCTTCTGGACGCTGTATCCTAACCTGTGTGTATTGATTTGCTTCCAATTCATCTTGTTACAGTTCTGCAAGTAACTTTTTCCCTGGTGCTTACAGCATTATTGTTGCATTTCTCTTACCTGTATGAATATCAAACAGTGAATGTAACACTGAGTTACTGACTGCTCTCCAAACATAGCTTCTGTAGATGTGGCCATCTCTACAGTAATTCCAAACTTTATGACTGTGCTAAGGTATCCTAAGGTACCTGAGAACTCGCCCTTGCATGGTGCCTGCTTTAGTCTCTCTTTGAAAAGGCACCAGGGTGCCTAAGTGTAGGGGTTTCTACACTTAAATGTCTGAATTAACTAGAGATCAGTCCTTTTCCCCGTTCTCTGTAGTCACTCACACTTGTTCTGATGACCATCTTTCTTCATGCTAAATTGCAAAGCTTGCACCTTTTTTTCTGCTTTTAATTTTGTGTTTTCTTGTTGCAGTGCATTTGCTTGCCAGGTTGTTGGCTAGAGCACAGAGATGTTGACCAAGGAGGGGTTGCCAAAAGCTCTGTTCAGCCCTTTCTCTTCCAAAAAGAACCTCTATCTGCATTTTGTCATGGCCGCCAAAAAAAAGCGACTGTGATTGTTACTGAAACATAGCTGCTTCTGTTCCTCCAGGATATGGTAGCTTGCTTATCCTCTTTATGAAAGTGCTGCGTGGTTACATCACAAAGTGTCTGTGAAGGGGGCTAATGCAAATTTCGCATACTGTGGGGGATAGGGTTTGAATATGTAAGTTCACCTATACCACGGTGAGGTCTGGAAAAATTTCATCATCATCATCTACCAGGCATTTAATCAGATGTGTTCCCTTAACCTGATGTAATTGTATATTGTGTGGAAGGTCAGTCCTGGTGTTCTGAGCTCTAGCCCACTGGTGTAGGAGGGAATTGTGCCTAGTGCAGGGATAAAGTGTGGGGTCAACAAGGCAGCTCTTCTCTGCTGTGAGTTTAACTTGCTGAGACTTGGGGAGATGTGGATCATGCAGGACTAATCTTCTAATCTCTATATATGATACGCTTTCATATGTAAATATGTATTTATATATAACTGTACTAAAGTTGGTTCTGTCTTAAGTATATGGTGACATTGCCCCAGATTGCTTTAATACCAGCATAAATACCATGGCAATTACCAAGAATGTGCCTGACAGGGGATTTCAGAAGAGATGAATTGCTCTTTCCTTTAGTCAACAGTTTTTTAGCATGGTCCAGTATGTGACTAAACCCAGGATCTTCCTTATTTCTCCTGATTTAAGCTTGGGCTAGGCTGGCACACACTGCAGTTCTGGGCTTGTCCCAGTTTCTTATTGCTCTTCATTGTGTTCTGTAGAAGCTGTTCTACCAGGGCTAATTAACAAACGAGAGATTTTTGAAGCCTTTTCTATGCTCTGAACTGTACCCTGATAGCCTGCTTAACTGGGATTTGTCTCCTAGCATGTTAATAATTGTACATGGTACTCATGAGTTCCTGTGGGCTGCTGTTAGAGATTTGATATGAGAGAACCTACTTTGGCTTAATAACCAAACAAATAAGACCTGATAATACAGTTGTTGGTAAGATGGCTGTGACTGATTAGACCCTGGGACACTTGCCTTCCATTCCCATGTCTTAACCACTGCAGCACCAATTTTCTTATGGGTGCATTGTTGGATCAGTTTTACTTCAGTTAGGTATTTGGGACAGAAGATATCAAGTACCTGATGTCCTTTAATGTGCTCATGGATGAAAGTGCATATTCTCTGAAATACAAGTTAAGAAAAAACACAGCAAGGAAGAAGTTTTTTACAAAACATTCAAAGATGTGGCTCTGAGCAACCTGGTCTAGTGGAAGGTGTTCCTGCCTATGGCAGGGGGAGTTGGACTTGGGTTCCAACCCAAACCATCCTACGATTCTATGCTGGTACTGTGAAGTTGCAAAGCTACCTGTACAACATGTGACCAGAGCCAGCTGTTCCAGAAGGTAAGAACTTCAGTCTTTGTCTTCAGTGAGGGCTGACCCTAAAACTTGCTGTTGGCAAGCAATATGAGGCTCAGCATACATTGTTGCATGCCATTGTAAGGGGAAGAAAGGATGGAAAGAGGGGTGAGCGTAAGGTCCAAAGAGCATGGAACATCAGTACAGCAGAGAAGATGCTCAGCTAAAGCAGAGTGTCCCAAAACAGCGTGTTTTTTTCTCCATGGGATGACAATAAAGTAACAAATGGATAACCAATTGTTTAATTCCAGGACCAGGACTGTTCTTTTTAATGATTTCTCTTCTAAGATTCTTGTTGATATTGATGTGAGACTCACTAAAGGCCAAAGGAGACTATCGAGCTCTGCCTTTGTGCTCATGGACCGCATTTAGGCACGGTGGTAATTTCTAGAGGAAGATGGCCTTTGTTTTTTAACTCAGCTAGTCAAAACAGCAGGCAGGTCTTTTTCCATTCCAGCAAGCCCTCAGGAGAATTTTGATGTCTGGTGGAGCACATCTCAGCTTTTGTTCTGTGCACGTGCAAGTACCTTTCCTGACGGTGGTGTACGGGAGCCTGAGCAGCCTCAGCAAGGCGTAGGAAGGGGATGTGCTGTGGGAAGCAGCAGCTGGGAGGGAGGCAGTCACCCAAGCAAAGCTGCCCGGCAGCCTTTGCAGACCTGGGGGAGAGCCAGTGCACTGTCACTGTCCTTTGAGTGAGGGCACTTTTGTCCTTCTGCGCTTTGAACTAGGCTGGCGCTCGGTTCGTCGCTCTCCTGAGAATTTCAAGGCTCTCGCTCTCCCTCCAGTGGCAGGAAAAAGCTCCACACGCTGGAGCGACTTGGTGCTACTATGAGGGTCAAAGCCGTCTCCATTCCTTTCATGTTTTTTCACTTGTCCCCTCCTAATAAATTCAAACTGTGTCCTTGTACCGCAGAAGGTGGGACCTCCGAGGATGGACCTGAATTTGCCATGAGCAGGAGTGTGTTCCTGCTAACCAATCAACTCCTGCCAGTGCTGTTCACTGCCTTGCTGCATTCAGAGCTGGAGTGGCTGGGACACCACCTCTGTGCTGTGTGTAGGATAGCCTTAATCAGCATCAGCAGTTACTCTTTTTATTTTTCCAAACACATGAGTTCATTTCAAGAGACCTGAGATTCATTTCTATAGTATGTCCTGCATCGGAGAGAATGAAGAGGAAGAAAATACATTTCAGGTCCAATCTGTTTTCAGATAAACATTTCAATGTGGGTATGTGTAATCCTTTCTCTCCCAGATTTTAGTTTAATCCCTTTTCCCTGAACAAATAGGTGTCCTCTGGCAAGGAACTGATGCGTGGCTGTAAATAGGCAGTGTTTTTATTATCCAGTTAATCTCCATTTATTATCACACATTCAACAAACAGCAGACGCTCCCCTACTTGTTTGTCTGTTCACAGGAAGAAATTTTATCTTAGTCAGTGGATTATGGTAAAGGCTGAGTGAATCACTGTGCTGCAACTCGGTCAGCCCTTTCAGGGTTATTCAAACAATGGGACTGTCCAGCCAGCCAGATAAAATGTTTAATGCTCTAGATTGCCAGGATCATCAATTCGGTATTCATGTCTCTTTATAGCACTGCCTAAAGCCAGCATTTAAATGAAGCTAGAGGTTACATCAATGTAGCTGATGGGCTTTGAGCATGTGGTGGCTGCAATACACACGGTGTTTTGAACTGTGAGGCTGAATTCAGGGCTCCTCTGAATCACTGTGTCACCACTTTTCAAATGCAATGCTTTGAACTCTACCCAGCAGGCTGAGGACGTAACATACCTCACTCTGTCAGAGCTATAAGCTGCAAGCCACAGTAAGGGACTGTGGGTTAGCAGAAGAGTGAAGTGTCTGGTTCACGTTTTCTCAGTTGCTGCATGTGTCTGGAATTAACTTCTGCCTTGCCCTGGAATCCCTTGCATTTCATATTCCCTGTGCCGCTGCTCTGCTTTCTTCCCTGAATACTTCTCTCTTCCTAGCCTGTTGCCTTGTCAGGGTCATCTGTGTCCATGCTCCAGCAGGCTGGGTTTCTATATCTCTTTTTTCCCCCTTAATTGAAGCACAGCTTTGTACACAACTGCCACTAACAATAAGTACTGTACAAGTGCTAGCCTCAACAACGTTTGTGAACTGTGTTTTCCCAAGCATCTGCTATGAAAGCAAGGGTTGGTCTTCCTCAAAACAGTCAGTGCTGATCAGCAGCACGTTCCTCCTGCTGATGGTCACAGCAGCTGCAGCTGCACACAGATGCTCAGTTTACCCCAAACCATTGTCTGATTCAGTGTTTTTGCTTCCTTGGGTCCACGTCCCTGACTTTGCTGATGTCCAAGACGACATTTCTGTTCTGTGCTGAATGCTGACCAGACGTGAGTTCATCTTGAACATGATCATTTATACCCAACATATCTTTCACAGTTGGGGTATCTTTGTGGCTCCTCTACTGTGTATTACTACCCACTTTGCTAGAGGTTGGTTTGCAGACATCACCCAGGCAGAACAAGGGAAATAAATGATTCAGCCTTGTACCTTGCTGCATGGCAAGTTTGAGGCACTTGGTGATTGTATTTATTTGCACAGTTGCTCTCAAAGTGATTTGTAGGCTAATTCTGATGCATTCTTTGGAGGGGGTTCATTCACTCCTGATTTTCTGCCATGTAAAGTTTCACACTATGGCTAAGCTTGCCTTGACAAAATGAAAAGGAAAATCTAGTGATAAGATTAGGAGATACTATGGTGTAAGAGTACTGATATCTTAGATTACCGTTATCATACAAGCAAAGCCAGTCGTTATTTAAGTGCAAGTAGTGGATGTCAAAGTAAGGCACAGTGCATAAATGAAGAGGAAATTAAGAGATTTGATAAAAGGACCTCCCTGAACACAGACAACTATCGGATAGCATTTGTTGTGCTGTTGGGGAGGATGCTGGATGGGTCAGCACTGCTGCTTGGGAAGTGTGTGTGTGTATGAAAACCTTTCCTTGGTAGTGCTGCACACTCACCTTCTAAGTAGCATGTCTAAAAGCAAAACCCTTTGTCTTCTGGTAAAAGCAAGGCAGCTTTTTGCAAGATAGCATCGTTCCAGTGCTGGCGCATTGTTTGTGTCCTTACTGCTGCTGTATTCCTTTTGTGTCTAGCAAGATGCATATCCTGCCAGCACAGGGAAATTACCAGTTCTGGAGCATTCAATGAGAGAGGGTGCATGCTCACAGCTGTAAGGAAAATGCAGAAGATATTTTTTCCCTGACACAAGTGAAAAGGATCTTCTTCTAGCACTGTAAATAGTGTGTTTGGATCTTTGGTACTTCAGATCTTCATCACTGCAAGTGATTCATCTACTGGTCATGTTTTCCTCTGGTAAGAGGATTAGGATCAGTGCATCAGTGCAAGAACATGCACTGGGCTGGTGTTACGGAATCCAAGGTAAAGGACCAACCTCAGGGTAGGCAGATCTTTGGTAGGAGGTATGGGAGGTACTTTTATATACCAGTCTTTGTTTTGGCATTTGGAATGCTGACTCAGAACCTGACAGTAGAAAAAAAATCTCTTCCCTTGGACCTGCAGTGACAAATATTTTTCAGAAGAGCTGGAATTTCTTCTGCTTCTGTTGGTACACTGTGCTATCTAAAGAAAATGCTTATAGGGGTTTCAGGCTCCTTAGTTAATAATGGGGAGAGTGAATAAGTAGTTTCACTGTTGTTATTAGAAATGAGTCTAAAACAATCCAGAAGGCCACTCTACAAAATTAATGCCAGAATAGCAGTTGATGCAAGCTGGGCTTAATAATGATTTATGCCTCCTGGAATAGACAGTGGCTGAGTTTCCAAGTGTAGCTAAATGATTCAGCAACAAACAGTGGTGGACTTTTCTTTTGTACTTCAGTTGTGGTCTTTTAAGGGTACTGAGCCATGTACTGATGCAGATAGGCATCAGATTGATAGATACCTTTCAAATATCTGACAGTGTGAGAATTCTTGGGTTTAACAAGAAAAACAGTAGAGAAATATGAGAAAAAAGTGTTCTTTCTGTCAGTTTATTACTGTGGACAACAAAAAGTTAAACCACAGTGTCATTTTTTGAAAGGATGTAAAAGTTAGATAAGCCTTACCATGATGACTTTAGTGGTAGAGGCCCAAGAGAAGGGCTCTAAACTGTGCTAATAGAGGTGTTCCAAAACTTGGGCAAAGAGCAGCAGAAAGCCTGCTTCTGCATGCAGAGGTAAAAATGTAGTGGCTACATGGCAGTTCTGTCTTAAATACCTTAAAGAAATCTCTCCCCTTTCTTCATACAGTTTTGAAGTGTGAGGGTGATGCATTACTTTATTTCTAATATAGAGTAATTTTTTCTTTATTCTGTAGATTCAACCAGTTATTGATGAAGTCTTCTCTTTTTCTGAAGTTCCAAAGGCCTTTCTGAAATTGGAAGGAGGACATGCACGTGGAAAAACAGTGATCAATGTGATTAGTAGACAATAAAGTATCTCTAATCATTATTCTGCCTGCAGTCCTTGAACATGAATTGGTATGTAGCAAGGGTTTCTTTTTTAAAAGCTCATACACGATGCATAACTTATAAGTCTTGTTTTAGAAGAGCCTATGATTCCTTCAGACCCTCCCTGTTAACAAGCAGACAAGACATACTAATGCATTTCTACCTGAAAACCATGTTAAAAATGTAGTTGTGACTTTTGCAGAACACCTCTCACGCTTGGAATAAGTGGAACAGTCTGCAACATTTTCCTTTTGTACATCTCGGAGCTTTTATTTTCTAGATGTAAGTCCTGAAATGGTGAGGCACACTCTTATCTATTTGTCCATGTGAAACCTGTGCTGTTTTTCCTTGGCCTTTCCTAGTTCTATTTACCTTCACTAATGTATACTATTACTCAGGCTTTTTCATTCTCAGAACTAAATGGTCACATCACTGTCTCAAGACTGATACTTTGATCTTGTTATGGCAACTCTCTCATAACATAGCTAATCTAAATAGAAGCATGGAACAAAATCAATCTGTAACTGATAATTATTCTAATTGCCCAACTGCTGTCCCAGATTCAGCTGACTGCAGTGTTTACGCAGGTAGGGTAGTCATGATTTTGTCAGTAGTCAGGAGCCCTTGATCCTGCCGTGTCCCATCACTGCTGGTGAAGCGCTGGAGGGGGTGTTTGTGTCTGGTGGGCTGTTTTTAAACTTGCCGTTTTGCCAGAGACGGGCTATGGAGTAACTTTGCCTGCAATTATGCAGGTGGATTGAAGGAAAGTGGCAACCACTTAAGTGAGAGCTGTCCATTTCCTGCAGCGCAGCTGTGGTGGTGCACAGACCATGCCATGCAATGCTTCCACCAGGGAACGGAAGTGGCAGCCGTGTGAATGGTGGCCCTGTGCACAAATGCACTCAACACGTGCTTGTATAGAAGAATCAGCCATTCCTCAGAGCCTGCAGCCATTCCAAACCATGTATTCACTCGTCAGGGAGTGGCTGTCGCAGAGGAATTATGGACAGAGATGGGCACAAGATGAAAGCAAAACTAACCATAAAATACACCTTTCTACCTTTAAAAATAATTTAAATAAAAAGTTACCTAATTTAAATTTATTTTTAAAATGCTATATTATATATAGCAAGAGCACATCAATATGACAAAGTACCACTGTTTGGAACCAGTAACAACATATTTTCTATTAAGGACTAAAAGCAGCACATTTCAGAGCAACAAAACTTCAGTGCGTCTTTACAAAAGGAGGAAAATTAGTAAGGCACTTCCTCTAGGGTGGTAATAGTAAAAGCACCAGTATCCTTTGAGGCAATACAATACTAATGAAAATGTTAATTTTAAACAGACTTACTATGCAAGACAAAGGCCTGGATGCTCCTAGGAGCAGCTTGTAATAACACTGGACAAAGCCAGAACGAAACACAGCAGCATAGTACAAGAGTTTGTTTGTATTTTACCTTTTTGCCAACATTATCAAGGAAAACTAACATGACCAGGTTCAAAGCAGGACAACAGAAGGACCTCCTGCGGTCATCAGGACATCCTACTTGTCACAAGCTCTTTACTAAACCAGTTACACTTAACTTGGAATGGGCACAGCCCTTGTGGCTGGGCACATATCCAGGCTTGGCTGTGCCCCTTCCTAGAGGAGTCTGATCCTTCTGTCCAACGGGGAGCCAGCAGCCCACCACAAACACTGCTCTCCAACATCACCAGAAATAGTGGGGAGTCAAGGCATTCTCCGTGGTAAGCCCAACAGGCAACGGCTGGAAAACTCAGTAACTGCAGTGCTTACGTGCTGTTGCAGTCATCTTTAGTGATACTTTCCCTAAGAACTCTTACTTTCTATACAATTTTGGAGCTCAGGCAGACTCTACTTACTGAAACTCTTTTAAAAGATACAAATGTGACTTGGCAAAGAAGAAAAATACCCACAACTCAAGAAGTTAGGCAATCTAGAAAATGGGCAATTCTTCACATTCCAATGCATCCTTTTGCCAGCCCTCTCTTTTTCTAACAAAATAGCTGCTACTTTACATCCTCTATACATGAGAAAATCTAGAATTTTTTCTGAATTTAGGACTTACTGTGTTAGCATACTAACTGTACTTGAAGCCACATGTTAAAAAGTCTTTGGATGTGCTGTACTAGCAGTCGCTAAATTTTCAGTAAACATAAGTTTTTTCCAGTGAACCAAATCTATTAATTTCCCCTAGTGAATATTTTTCAATACTACAGCTCATAGGTCCAAGTTGCTATACCGACATACACACTGCACTCCTGTCCTTTAAAAAATAAGTTACTGACTATTCTGGGTTAACTACTCACTGACATAATTGTAACTCCATGCGGTCTCACCCCTGTTTAGTTGTTCTATTCTAGCCTGAGGCATACTGCCACTAAGGAGTTAAAAAAAAAAAAAAAAAAAGAGAGAGAAGGTTTTGCGATACTGAAGCTCTTATAGGGATAATAATCTTGGATGGGGAGAAATCATTCTGTTGCTTCTTCTTTTTAAAATTTTGAAGAAAAGACAAAACTCTCATAGTTGATCCTCTATCCTTCAGAGATGGCAGTGCCAATTCCAGTGTCCAGAGTAGTGGCCAATCCAAACATCATCTTTCCTTCCTTCAGTTTATACAACCAGCGGTTCCCAACACTGCGTTAACTTTTCTTCACTGACTGTGTTGACAACAACATGGTCACAATCATACTGTGTGCCTCCTGTAGAGAGAAATTTCATAGAGGGGAGAGTATCTTTGAAATACGAGACAAATACTCTAGGTTTCAGAAAAGCTCTAGTAAGCACTGGTGTAGACAGTTTCTCTTCGACCCATGACTCTGAGAAGACAAATGTATTTTCATCACTGCCTGCTTTTGGAATTAATTTTGAAACAGTTTTTGAATTAACCAGGATCAATCTGCCTTATTCTCTCCACCCCTTCAGTAATTCAGTTTTTTGGCTTTTTCAGCGTGGATGGAAAGGGAAAGAAACACTGCAATACAGTCAGGTGCAGCTCCATGAAGACTGTCACTTCCCAAAAGTCACACTTGACTATTCAGTTTTCCTGCAACAGTTGTCAATTGTCACTTTGCTCTAAAAATGGAGTGAAGATGTTTAGATGATGAAGCAAGTCCTGCTGCTAACAGACAATACACACGTGACCATGTCAGGGACAAGGTCTGGCACTGGTTTACTCCTTGCCATTATAATCCTTTATTTTGACCGGATGAATCACAAGTCACCATGCACAGAGTATCACCCAATGTTCAGCTGTTTCCACTGGCAGCTGAACACACCTGAACGCAAAATAAGAACATTTCTTAGAAGAGCTTAATCTGCTTACACGATGCAATGCCAGACATGTTCTCATAGAAGAGCACCATTAATATTCTGACTTAAGCAACTGGGAAGCAAAGACACATCTGACTAGAGCTGAAAGTCAGAATTGATGTTTTTTTCCCTGAGATCTAGTATGTATTGCAGAAATGTAGGACACTTGCATCTGCTGTAGTACAACACACCCGCAAAGCAGGTGGTATTCCCACTGGAAGCAGCCATCTGAACCAGCCATTTATACAAAGCACCAGGACACTCCCACGGACACCATCTTTTTGTTCTGCACTGCAATTGCCTCACCCTCCCTGACTGAGCAAAAGACAAGCCTGGCAGCTGAAAACTTACGTTGACTGTAACATACTGAGCTATGTAGCTAATGTTATATTTTGTAGCTCAGTTAGCACTGTGAGGGAAAAATGTATTTTTAAGTGGTGTCTGATAGAACATAAACGTGCTAAAATGGGAAAAGATGGGGGGTTTTTTCAGTGGATAGAGAGACTATTTACTTTGATAGCATGGTGCTTTGGACAAGCATTTGTGCTATGCCAATTTGTCCACAAGGTGGCATTGGCAACTGCACAGTTAAACAACTGCATTCATTTGCTGAGGAATTCTTGAATGCACAATTTGTGGTCCAGAATGGATCAGCAGAGTTGGCAGGAACAGGCCTACTAGGCTTTCTCAAATAAAAGCTAAATGTATCTACTGTTTTGTATTTACTGTACAGATTTACTTTGTTTTAAAGCTAAGAGTGCATCTATACTTCTGCCACCAAACCTATCCATTGTCAAGTTCTTCAACTATAAATGCAGAATACATAATTGCTTTTAACATGATTAACTGAAGGCAATGCAATAGTATTTTACTTGTTTGGTACAACTTAGAATGGACTTTAGAAAAAAGGTATGCAGTCATCATGACTAAAGACTCTCCTTGAACTGGAGTGTTTTTGTTAAATTTATAGTTAATCATCACTAGCTTTTTGTGGCAGTAAAGAGAAGTTGTGACCATTTGTGCCACTGTTGCATCATGGTCAGACATCAGATAACCCTGATTGCACAGTTCTGACAGTCCTACCCAGCTGAGGTGGGTGATTGTCCCACTCTGCTCTGTGCTCACCTCGAGTGAGCAACCTTGCCTTGAGTCCTGTGTGCATTTTTGGGCACCACAATATAAGAAAGATACAAAGCTATTAGAGAACATCCAAAGGAGGGCTGCAAAGGTGGTGAAGGGTCTTGAGGGGAAGCCGTATGAGGAGCAGCTGAGGTCCCTTGGTCTGTTCAGCCTGGAGGAGACTGAGAAGAGACCTCATTGCAGTTACAACTTCCTTGTGAGGGGAAGAGGGGCAGACACTGATCTCATCTCTGGTGACCAGTGACAGGATCTGAGGGAATGGCATGAAGCTGCATCAGGGAGTTTTAGGTTGGACATTAGGAAAAGGTTCTTCCCACGAAGGGTGTTTGAACACTGGCACAGGCTCCCCAGGAAAGTGGTCACAGCACCAAGCCTGGCAGAGTTCAAGAAGCTTTTGGACAATGCTGTCAGGCACATGGTGTGACTCTTGGGCTGTCCTGTGCAGGGCCTGGAGTTGAGCTGTGATGATCCTTATAGGGGTCCCTTCCAACTCAGGATATTCTGTGATTCTAGGAGTACAGTCCTGTTTAGTTCTAAAATGCTGACTGTTGACTATGCTATTCTTCTGGTTGGTTTGGGTTTCTTTTTTTTGGGGGGGGTGGGGTGGTGGTGGTTGTAATTGACATAATTAATGTCATAGCATCAATAAAAATGTAATTTTAAAACAGCTAAAAAAATGAATAGAAATAGAAGAGAACAGATATAGAAAATGTTTACTCCCCTCACCCAAAAAACCAATTATGTAAGAGCATCTGAATTATGCTAATTCTCCTAATCATTCTATTTGCTGCTTTTTTAGACTTTC
Source organism: Dryoscopus gambensis (assembly GCA_013389985.1). NCBI lineage: Eukaryota > Metazoa > Chordata > Aves > Passeriformes > Malaconotidae > Dryoscopus > Dryoscopus gambensis. Next base: position 30,542 of record WEIT01036947.1, on the reverse strand, counting down.
TGTGAAGCTCTGAAAGCAAAGTTCAGAAACAGTATCTACACAAATCAAATTACTATGACAAAAGTGACTCTGAAATACACATCAAGTGCTCACAGACCCTAGGCTGCTATGGCAGAATCTCATGCTTGCCATAAAGGCATAACCATAATAAACAAAAAAACACCCACCTTTTTGCATCCAATCACATCAGTATACAAGTCTGCCTTTGCTTTCCTAATATCCTTCGGCTATTGCATCTACACCTACTATGTAAGAAAATTTGCTCTATAGAAATTAAAGTTAATGAAAAGTTAGGTTGTTCTTGCTTCAGCATTTTAAATAATCATATTCACATTGCCCAAAAATTAACTGAGGCTATCTACAGTGAATGGACACTGAGAATACAAGATAAGCAAGTACTGTGAGTTACTAAATGGTATGTAGGAGAAATGAAATGAAGTCTTAGGGCCTGTATAATTCAGGAGGTCAAACGAGCTGATCGGGTCTTTTTTGCTTCTAGATTAAAGCAACTAAAGCACCATCCTTAATTTATAGGCACGTTCAGTGTGTATCCCACTGCAAATACCATGTAATTAAGACCCAGTGTAATGAGATAACATTTGCTTACCTTTGATATCTAAAACCAGCTTGGGTTTCATCTTGCTATAAATTCTGCCATCAGGACTAATATGCCAATATTGTTTGTCTTCATTCCGCTCAAATGACAGACCGAGTTTAGAGCCAGGAGTTATAAGATTTCCAACAATTGTCAAGCAGCAATCCTCTGCCATCTGTGTCATCAGAAAGGCAACAGCAATTATTCAAAATGGCCTCTAGTGTCCACTGTTTTTTTTTTATCAGATAGGAGAGATATCATCAGGTGAGAACAGAATTTAGGAATTACTTTCCCTCAAGGAATCTATTTTTGCCCCAAACTCAAGACTCACTTTTCTTTTGTTCCTGTTTCTGCTGACATTCTCCACTACACAGGAACCATGAAATAACTATGCTGTATCAGATCAAAAGGAAAAATTAGCACCTATCTCTAGTGGCCAATAACCAAAGATTACATTGATACTGTGGAAGATTACATTGACTGAACTCTTGTATGCACAGTATGTTCCTGGTTATCTCTTCCAGTCTACAGCAATTGCCAGCCCAGAAACTTTTCCATGCATCCTGATATCTTTAATGCTCATTTTCTGTCCCATGTGTGAATTTATTAGTCACTACCCACCAAGATCAGTGTAACCCTTTTACATGAACACTCTTGTGTATCATAACCCTTCGATATTGTGGCAAGCAGTTCCAAATCCTAACTACCACTATCAAAAAAAAAAATCAGGAATAATTTGGTATGCAACTAGTTTTATTTGATGCTCTCCTCATCCCTTGATTACTTTAAGGGATGTCTTGTCCATGCTATGTTTGCAGAGACTTCAAGCACAGCATCCCTCCAAGTGTACCCTTTGGAGGCTAAAACGTCCTCGCTATTTTGTCTCTTCCTTGCATAGAGGTTCTCCATTTCCTCTGAACATTTCCTTTCAATCACTTCTAGTTTTGCAGTAACCTTTTCAGATAAAGGACATAACTGCACAGTATCAAGTGTATGAATTTCACAGGTTATCACAGTAATATTTGCTTCTTTGTTCTACACTCTTTTCTTAGTCACTTGTATTACTTGATTCCAAAAGTCTGCAAATGTCTTCTTGGTTGAAAAAAAAAAGAGCTGGTAAAAATTAAGCTTACTTCAAAAGAGTATTAAGGCTGCATTACTAAGTAACAGTAATTTTTCTAGATAAACAGTGATTTTCGGTAGATCACCATAAACTGCGCCTTTTAACTACTGAATGCGCTTCTGTGGCAGATTAAACACTTACCTGCCATTGTTGAAATGGCCCTAAATTATTTTTACAAGTACTTTTGAAAGCACTATTTCTTGAAAAAGTCGTACTTCTGACTATCATAACCTAGGACTCAAGTAAGTTGATTTAGTTGTGAATTTCTCATTTGTATCTGAAGCATTCTCTACTGGGACTAGGAAAACTCTGAGCTTAGACATTAAGTCCACTAGGCCAGTACTTCACCCGTCTCCAAGAAGCTCATAAAGAGTAAGGAAACCTGCATTCACATCTGTTTCTGAAAAGAAGCAGAATGACTTTCATATCCTGCTTACTGGTTATGCCACATACTTAAAACAGCCCTTCCTTGAAAACCCCAGGCACAGCCCGAGGTACTGTGACTCAGTCACTGAGATGACCCAAGCTTACAGGAAGGTGCAGGTTCTTCCAGTGACCTATGTCTGCCTATGTGCAGGTAGCTACGCATCCAGAAGCTCAGTTTGCTTTGTAATATGTGGTAAAACCCCATTTTTGGTTTGTGCAAAATGGATTTACTACCATTCACCAGAAAGATGGCAGAGCTCTGTAACAGTGCAGTCACTTAAGATTAATGTTGCCAGCTTGCACTCTGCACTAAGCTACCTGATTGCTATACAGCACAAGCCGTGTATTTTCTGTGCACAGAAGAATTGCTTTATGAGATACAGAAAAAGGGGCAAAAACCAGGAGCACTGATCCAAAGCCATGTAATACCACACTTCCTCAATGTGAAAACTTTTAGTGACATGTTTGAGAGGCACCATCAAAAGAGAAGTCTTTTGTATGTGATATTAAAGCTTTTAGCTTACTTTGCATCATTTTGCTGTCTGCATAAATCCCTTTTACAACTGCATGTGTCCTGTAAACATGTCCGAACAATGCCTTAGCTTATTAACAGTAAGATTCTTCCCTCCAGCATAGATGACATAGTTATAACTGGCTCCTTTGAAGTTATAAAATCCTATAGAAAAAGTTCACATGATTCTTTGCAGTCAAGCTGTTTAACAGTATTAAAATAACTTAATTTTCTTTTGGCGGGCATCCCTACCTAAGACNATTATATGAGCTGCGCATACCTCTGCTCACCTCAATGACAATTTGCACATTATTAGTTTTATGGACTGTGAGAAAAGTAGGGCTTCATTTGGAAACTTGTACAGAGGAAAGGAAAAAGGATGGATTTGAGAAATATAGGGATAGCCAGAAAAACGTAAAACCCCAAAACAAAACAATCCCCATCCCGCCCCGCTTCCCAAACAGCTCAAAAAGAGTGGAATTTTATCTTTAAGCTTGCCTAAATGCAGAAGAGGATATCAACCTACATTACACTAACTGTCCTACTCCAAGGTAGGCATAGTTCAAAATATTATCAGGAAGGGTCTGTACTTTAAAAAGTCTCCCCTGCTTGGATACTTTTGCAATACTTTCTCTCAACATTTCAGTTATATCAAAAATGTATCATACAACTAGTTTGTATCACCTAAAAAAGCCAGAGTTGATTCAAACAAAACCCACAAAAACCAACACCTTACAGAAAGTTTACATTATAATTGAAACAGATTAAGCCTATAAGATAAATGAAGATGCTGCAGTAGGAATTAAATTCATAATGCCCTACTACTGGAGAGGAAAAGAGAAAATGCACATTGAACTCAAACCTTACCTGGCACCTTATGAATCCATCCTGATAAACCCAAATCTGATCATCTGAGTCTGTATCTTCTGCAACCTGTATTCTGAGAAGATTCAGATTATCTAGGTTTCCATCAGCTGACATGAATTTTCCTGTTTCCTTGTTTCGAAGCCTGAAGTACACACGTTTCTGCAGAAAACAAAAGAACTCTATAACCACAATCTCATCCTGCTCTAGGTTAACTTCAGAGCAGTTACTGTCAGTGCTGAACCCCAAACCTCCCTCTTTCTTTCTGAAAGCTTAACTTTTTTATTCGAGAATTTAATTCAGAAGCCCATAAACATCTTGGACGAGACAAGCTTTGAGAACTTGCCACTCTGCATGGACAGTTTTAGGCTTTCTTATGCACCGAAATCAGGACACAGTGGAAAGCTAAAAATTTTTAACTCAGAGCAGAACCAACTTCTCTCTGCTAACTCTTATAGATGCTCTGAGCTTTCATTAAGGGTGCATTTTTGTTGCCTGTTACACATGAACATTTCTGTTCAGACAAGCTCTCAGCAGGGCAGTCAAAATGCATTATTCCTAGCTCTGCTTAAGGCTATACAAAGACAAAGCTATGACAGCAAGCAAATGCAGTTGGTTACAGGTACGAGTAACCTATGAATTAGAAAAAGCTGTTTCTCCAATGAAATATGGCTCAGCAAGAACCTCAGATGTTAAAGCTCCCAGGACTGCTGCACCACTGGACAAGATCGTATGGTCCTTATTTAGAGAACAAAATAAAAAGAGCATGACAAGAATAAATTTTGCATTAGATTTGCAGATTATTCTGCCAAGTAGTAAGCAGGGAGGGACCTTCCTTCTTAAATCAACACAAAATCACTACACATTGAAGTATCTTTTTTTTTTTTTACCAATTTTCTTGTTCCATAAATTAGACAGATATGCCAGCAACCAGTCTGGGTGCTAGTTATGAAACAAGTTACAATAATTTTTATATAGCAGTTATAGCCATTATTTATTAATCCTTAATTAATCCTTATATGCTATCTTCTGTACTTTGGTTGAAAGGATGCTTAATGAAAAGTTTAAGCAGTGTAACTGCAAAGCCGTGCAGCATAATCAAACAGCTTTTATTACACGTGAAACTCTGGAGTGATTTCTTTACACAATTGCCAGTGCTGAAGTTTGCTGCATGCCTGTGACAAGACTGTAACACTGCTTTCAACTGCATAATATCTCCCCAACCCCATGACAAGATATAAATTAGTACTTGATAAGCTCATGTCAAAGCCCACTCACCTGCAGTAAAGGTCTAAGAGAACCTATCTGACAAAAGCCACTGGCTTTATACCAATCTGGAATTTCATTCGGTGTTAACAACATCTGACGTCCTCTGTAATTACTGTGTTCATAAATTATCCATCTATCAGGAGAAAAAATAAGACAATGTTTTAACTGCCAAATTCTGCTTCGGAATCAATAAATGAGTTAGCAGAAATCTGTCCCACAATGTAATAGTGTGTAGCTTTGGAAAGCCAATGACCTTTGCAACATGCCTTAAAAAATAATAAGATCACATCCTGATTTAGATCAGCCACATTAATATGAGTACACAGGAGTTCAAATTTTAGAGTCCTATTATTTAAAAATTACAAGATGAATGAAACAAAGCATTTTCTTGGGAGAAACCAACTTTTAAATACCATTTGTTTTCAGGAGGCACTGTGACTCCTCAAGGAGCATAGATCTATATGCTACATGTGCTGTATATGCTACACTGCTGCAGGTGCAGAAGCAGCTGTTTTGTGTATCTGAACTTGGCCAGGCCTGGTGTGCATGAGAAAGAACTACTATGGATGCAGACTGGAACAAGCAAATACTGGAAACTGCCACAGGGTGAAGTTCTCTTGGGTATTTGGATAGAGGTTTTATTTCATACCACCTCTCTTCTTTCCAAATACCTGAAAGGGTGGTGGGGAAGGGATAGAGCAAGACTGCACATAGAAAAATTTTGTTTAGCATTCCCTAGCAGGCATCCAACTATGCTTAAAATCACACACTGAGTGTAATCTGTCAGAACCCAACTTCTGATTCACCATTATTGGCACAGACAGTGAATTATGACCGGGCTTCAAAATAGGCTGCAATACAGTGCAATCTGTAGAGTTTTCTCATGCTGATGTGCTGGGATTGTCCAGTAGCCATGGGGGTTTGAGTATATGAACACTCAATATGCAAGTTTTCAGGTTACCTCCTTCCTCTGACTGATTTGTCACCAGATATCTCCATCCAGAATCACTCACTTTAATTCTGGTGGTCTTTCACTGCGTAATACACATCTACCCCCAGGTATGAAATTAAGAGAATTATAAATGGTGGTCTCTTAGCAAAGGAAGAGAAGATGTAACCCTCTTCAGTAAAGGAGGCAGCAGGAGCAAGGAAACTGTAAACCCTGTATTTTGACACGTTTCAGCAGCTGACATTGCTATAACAAAATCAGAATTTTCATACCATATTCAATGTTTCCAGTGATCCACCAGAAAAAAACCCACATATATTCATTGGACAGGAAACACACGCAATTCACGATTCCGTTACCTGGAACCATGACATTGGCAAAGAAGTAACTTGATGTTTGACTTCATGTTATGGAAAGTGAGAATATTGTGGTTATGGTGAAAGATACTGAAACCTCAGGAGGCTTCAGAATACAAACGTGTACCTTTTCTTACTACCTTTGTTTCAAAGTTCAGTTCAGTGTCCTGAGGAAACCCTTTGACCAGCTTATCCAAATGGGGAAAATGGTTTGCTCTACAGAATTGGTTATTAGCTATCCACTTGAGGGCAGTCTTAAGCTACTCGACAGCATCTCTCTAGCACACACCTTGGAAATTGATCCCTTCAAAAGAACACACTTAAATGCAAAGCAACAGTAACATGAATCTATCATTAAAAACCAAAAAACCCCAAAACTACAAAAACCACCAAAACTGGGGGCAAGTATCTTAGAAGTAGAGGTTAACAACAGGGAAAAAAAAACAAAAAGAGAAGTTAACAGATCTGCTGGAACCCTAAAATATAGAACAGTAGTTTTAAAAATCCTCCCAAAAAGCTTTTAAACTTCATCACAGACTATTTTTTACATGATCTTCAAGGGTACATTTAGAGAACACAACTGCTTAAAAACACTTCCCGAATCTAACTGCTAGATTCTCATCCAGTTCCTGAAGTAAAAGGGACTATTACTACTAACACCAAAAGAGGTGAGATCATGGTCTGATTGCATGCCTGTGTCCAGAGTAGAGATTAAAGGATGAACATGAGACTTACTAAAAAACATCTTGAACTTACGACACAGATTACAAACTAAATGGGTTTTTTTATGTCTGAGACCTAAACCAAGAGCATGGAAGTTGGTTTTAAGGATGCTATCCAAGCTGATTTTTATAATATGGCATGAGAGAAGACACGTTTCCTTGACAGCTTTATTCAAATTCATTTCAAGTTATAGCACAGGACATGAGTCAGTGATAACATACTGTTGAGACAGGATATGAAAATGCTCAGTAAGAAGAAATGGCATTAATGCATTACACACATTATGATATGCTAATTTTACATTCTGTGGTTCCATTTCACCTGTAAAGTTGAATAAGTACATCATTCTAAAGAATCAAAATGTGATTTTAAACTTACATGCCGCCAAGGACTTGAACTGAAGCTATTCGAGGATTGTATCCCAGGAACTGAAGATTTAAGGTTTCTGTACTGAATTCGATTTTCTTTCCTTGAAAACCCATCTTTTCAAAAAGAGCTATGCAGGGCTCAGACAGCTCCTGCAAAAGAAAGATGAGTGCTTTTTTAGGGTGTTGGAACTCCAGATGGTGACTGTGAACATCAGTACTCCACACAGCCCTTTTATTTCAAAGGTTTCTTCTTGATTGCTTAAGTTTAAAAACCCTGAATGTTTTTGCTCTTCAACTCGCTACTTAAACTTGAAAAGTCATAAAAAACCCTTATACAAAACACACAAGGGATCTTCCCACATGGAACAGAAAACTTCCTTATCTAAGGCACGAAGATCTCTGTGGCTGATTCTTGCACAATACCTTAAGTATGTTTAAAATACATTTTAATCAATGCCATATCTCTCTTCCATTGCACTAACCCCCACTCGTGGGAATTTTCATATAAAGACAGGAAGATAATATTGATTTCTACAGCTTCAAATGATGACAGCCTTGTCAGCACTGCTTATCACTGACTACATTAATTTTTAACTTTTACAGTAGGTTACGGCAACATCAATCTCTGACTAGACAAAAGATTCAAGATTCATACTACTGAGGTAAAATTCATGACAAGTGAAAATTGTAACATCTGAATCCGCCAAATTGCTGTGGGGAGATGATTCTTCTTCCTCTCTGTCAAAATGCTTCTGGTGTCAAAGGGATTCAGCCCACATGAAGCTCCCTGCATCACTGAATCCAATTTAAATGTCTTCTGGAAAAGCAACCTTGGACTCTTTTCTGTGGGGCAAGGTATCTGCAGTGGACTGGAAATAACCTCTTATAATGAAGGCCTTCCTGTGGAAGCTGGGAGGCGGGGTTTGAAATTCCCCAGGGTAAAGTCAATTAAGCCTGAGTGTCCTGGAGTTACAGTGTACACTCACAGACAGAAATGACACTGCCACTCCCTTTCTCACAAATCTTCCAGCGACAACTGCATAAAACCAACACCACAGCCAGAAGAGCTCCTTCCTTCTGGCATGTGTTCAGCGCACTCACATCAACAGGATTGGGAACGCCTGACATGATGCAAAGTCTCGACAGATTCCCATCCAGCCTCGGGCATGGAAACAGGCCCTCCAAGGCAGAGCTGGCTCCATGCATGCATGGCAGCTCATACATGCATGCTTCCATGTGAATTTATTAGGCAAGACCTCCCATCTACCAATTTCTAGACAGTGCTTAAATTCCTCTTTAATCTTCCTTTAGATGTTTAAGAGCTTAGATGACAGCGCTGCATGAGTGTCACCATTACCTGCGCAGCAGTCCAGGTTATCACACAGCAGCTGAGCTATGCTTCCTGATGGCACACATGCTGCTAGGCTGTGGAAAATGCCAGGAGAGGCCTTTTCACTTTACTCCAAAATCAGAGTGTGCTCAGCCCCTCATGAAAGGGGCTCATGAAAGGCAACACCAGTTAGACTGTCACGCATCACCCCAGGTAAAGAACCCAACAGGACCAGTCACACTGTGATGATGTCCCAGTGCCTCTGAACTCTAAGCCCTTTTACAGACTGGCACCTGCCCTCTGAGACATGCAACTTCTCAGGCCTTTCAGCCTCATGCAGCGCTTTAGAAATAATCTACTTGCAAAGAAAACAGAAACAGAAAAGGAAATCCTCCAATTTTCTGCCACACCTTACACTGGGCATTTTTTTGATTAAGCAGCAACACTGCTATATAAAACATTCCCAACAGTGAGAAGTGCAAGGTCAGCTCATGAATTTTCTTTCAGCACTTTCCAAGTACTGCACCAAGCTGGTGTTCCTGTATATCTATATTTAGTTATTCCACAGAGTTGCTCATTAAAAAGTAATTTCAGATGACTGTTCAAGCATAAACCACATTCACAGCTGTTTTTTATAGCATGTTCAGGAAAGAGAACATGTGTCAAACTCAAGAAGGAAAAATGCTATCTTCTATCTGCAACATAACCATGTGAAGCATGCAAAGCAAGCACAACCAAGATATAGTGGCATAAACACCCCAAAACCCTTGAGCTTATAAACAGCCCTTTACATAGTTTCATCAGTTCCCTTATTTAAAAAAGCCCTTTTAGCTTTTCAAAATATCAAACATCCCTTTAATTTTCCTTTTTTACAGTCCCTTACAAAAAGACCCCTGCGAAGGGGAGTTTAACTAGATAAATATGGTAACATGACATTAAAATAGCAAAGGTGCTTCTTGTATAGAAATGCCACAGAAAAATCCTGAGAAAAGTTATAGAAATGGCAGATGGTGGGGAGGAATTAAGATTGGCACTGCCAAAATACAGGCCCAAAATAAGTCTGACTGGTGAAACCAGGAGCTAAAATAATAAGGTTCAAGCTTTTGGAAAATCATGAAAAACAAACAATATAAATAGTTAGATAGAAATGATCATTCTTTCTATTCTGGTTTGCTAATAAACCAATGAACAAAGTAACCCATTTTCCTCTTCTCCGCAGCTAGGGAGCCTCTGAAGAAGGAAGCAGCAGCACATGATTTGCAGACAGATGCAGCTCTGTGCTACTGTCTGAAGTGTGATCAAATGTCGGGCTAGAACAAGTTTCACAAGTGTAAAGAACTTAAAGAAGCACAGAACTGGCATTTATGTTTTAACACAACAGTCTCTGTCACGAATAGTAAATCTTTCAAAAGTAAGCTGATCCTTCCAGCTTGAAACAAGCATTCTAAACCCAGGAACTACTGACAGGTACAGAAAAGCCTATTTTAATTCATGGTGACCACCCACCTAGCTTGGCTAGAAACAATTCTATTGTTTTTAATAGGATCTGTCTACTAGACAGCCAAAGAGTTCAGAAGGCAGACATTCTTGATGCAGTTGTTTGTTTACAGAGTACATCAAAATTCTCCAGTGACATGAAAGAGGATGACACATTTTAGCTCTCCATCAACTGCTACACCACTGACAGGTTACCAAAAGTACAGTACAGTGCAATAAAGTTGCCAAATTCAAAGAAGATATTCAATAGTGAACTCCTCCTTTTTAAAAATGAGTACCATCTCCTCATGTTGCCGTAAGTTCCTGGAATCTTGAGCACATTTTGCTAGTAATTACTTTGATCTTAAAAGATACTTGCAGATTCCGTAATGATCCATCATATTGGTTAGAAGCTTGAGCAAACTCGTTCCTGGCCACTGATGAGTTACAAAATATGTAAATGTAATTTAGTTTGTATCCACAACACATAACAACATTGCCTGATTTTGCCATATAGTATTGGGTGTTGCTTTACCTTATCTAGAAGTGTGCATTATTTTGTGATTAACTCAAATTCTATTGCCCTGATGATAACAGTGTTTTATAATTACATGTATTTCATGCAAAGTTGCTTCATTAAGCCTGCTTTTTTAATATGCATCAAAGCAAGGTCCATGCTTCAGATATTTTTTCACACTGTCCTACCACTTTCTCAACCCATTGGAAATGGTCTCTCTTACTGGGAAATAGACTTGACTCTTCACAGAAGTTCTTTTATAAACTGTTATTAAGAACAGGGATCCCAGGCAGCTGCTTCTGTGACATCTTCTCCTTTACAAAAACGAGCACAGAGGTCAAAAAAACCTGACTAACTGCAGCTAGGACACTTAGCTGCTACTGCACAGGAAAAAAACCCCAAACCCAAACAAACAAACAACACCCCCCCAACCCAAACCCTCCTCTGTTGTATGTGTGCCCCAGAATTTTTACTGTTGCAAAAAATGGGGAATCATCACTGTATTTATCTTTACAATATTTCTAATAGGTTTACTTACAATATTTATGATCCGTAAAGATTTTAGAACTGCTTGGGGTGAACAACCCATTGCCATCAGATCAGGATAGATCCCTTCTTCCAACACATACTGGTTACCAGTGAATTCCTCCTGGTCATACACTATGCAGCTGCAGAAAGAAGGAGAATAAATTTCCTCTTAAGACATCTGTGCGAGTAAAATGCAGAAACATTATTTACAATGTTTTGTCCTGAAAGATGTGCAAACTGCAAAGCATTGTTCTCTAAGTCCCCATATATGAAACCACTTCAGGCGTTAGAAAGCTGGTTGCTTTTCTAAAACTTCTACCATTTTAGTGATTTTGCAGTATTCATTCAATATAACTTACCTGCCATCTAAAATTTTTGAAGACTTCACAGCAAATGAATCAATACATCTTGTGTTTTTTTCAAATATTTGGCAGTTACCCTTGAATTCAGGCTCTGAAAATAACTGGACCTTTAAAAAGTTATAGACATATTTAAGGAAATTCATTCTTCTACCTTCAGTTACATCTCTACCATTAATTCTATAATTAGATAAAAGCATTCTTAAAACACCCAGACTTCCTTGGTTACCTATGTTTGTTACCTCTTCAGTGTTGCAATCCTTGTTCAAGAGAGCAAGGTAACAATTCCAAAAATTACTTCTGCCTGTAAATCACTTAGCAACATACAAAATAATTAAAACAACATAACAACTATAGCTCCTTGGTCCATCTGCTGGACAAGATGTTTAAATTCCCACAGAATGGCCTAAATAGGCACATAGTTTATTAAAGGGCCATAAAAAGTTTTCTTTTATATTATCAATCTGCTTAATCTCCAAAATGCACACTCTTCCCGGTAAATGAAAACTCACTGCTTCTCAGAACACTAATGGTGCATAATCCTGGCAATGGACTCAGACAGCATGCCAAGAGACATGGTATATATTCCCAGGGTAGATTGGCTTTATGTGCCTGTTACAGCTGTGAGCTCTTTCTCTGCTCCAAGGATAAGAGAGGATACATCCCCCAGAGTCTTTTGCCCTTATTTAAAAAAATTCTAAGCAGCAAACTTGCTAATTTGGTTAGAGGATAATTAGCCATGATCACACAGAAGTCATTCACATTCCAACATGCCTATCAGCTTTATTCACTCTTAATGGAGATAGGAGTGTGGGCAGGTACAGCGCTCTCCAAAGAGGAACACGCTGACGATGGATGCAGTCTGTTGGCTGCAAGCCACTACTTCTTTGTTTCCTTAGGATAAGATCTTCCTTAGGATAGGGTCTTAATAGGCACATAACATACAGATGCAAATAATTTTTCATGCACACAGCTGAAAATAAGCAGCCTTGAGATTTTTATTCCCCATAGTTTATGCATTATCCCTATGCAAGAGATTCCAGTGAAGTGTGCTACTAATCAGGAGTAGCAAACCAGGACAGCTAAGAATTGTCTCCTTAGTTTTTAGTTCCATGATATACTCACCATTTTCACTGAAATGAAAATAAAAATAACTTTGTACAGGGACAAACCTGAAAAGGTTCAGAATTAAGAAGGATGAAAAAGCCTTACATTAGCCTTACTGTCAAAACTACATATTAGTACTTGCACACAGGAGACAATCCAATGTAGAAATATATTAACTCACTGAACAGACAAGTTCTCCCTGCGATTTCCTTCCCTTAAGTTATTGACAAAGATGGCATTAACTTTTAAGCACAACTCAGCAGTATTTGTGAGGGAACAACCCCCTTCAAGTGCAACCACCACTAGGAAAACTGTTAACCAAAGAAATAGGTTCAAAAGCAATTAAGTCAGCTGTACCAAGAACAACATCTATCCTGTAGTGCCCTCACCAAGAACAACAATATCTCTGTTGTAGAGCCCTCACCTCAGCAACAGACTCCAGGTCCTGCACCTCTGCATAGAGGGCTCCAGCTCCTAAAAACAATCACTGATACCCCAAAACACCTCACTCGCTGAACCAAAACATTGCCAGTGCCCCAAGAAAGTTCTGATGGCAATTGTGTATTAAATCCCACCTTCCTTGGGTTTTAGTATTCCTTACTCAAGAGGTTTGGAAACTAACTGTCCCTCATCTGCAGTTTTCACTCTTTGTCTGACTAGTCAGCCATCTATGCAAATACCTGAGTGTTCCACTGGACAAATAGCCATTTCTTTATTTACATGTTACAGACACTATACAGTATATTTCATGTGCTTAGAGAAGTATCTTACCTTGACTTTACCCCTTTCGCTTCCAACAATATCCTGCAAAAATTTTGAGGGGAAGAAATGAAAAAAAAATTTCAACAGTGATAAAACAACATACAAAATTTACTATTAATTATTGTTTAAATAATGTAAACAAACTGAATTTGATAGAAAAAGTAGAGTTCCAAATACGTCAGAGAAACTTGCAAAACAAATACGAAATTAACTCCTTACCATAACAATGGGTTGAACTGAAGATATTTTGCAATTCTTTCCCCCCCATGCCTCAATGCTGGGATACAGCCCTTTAGCCAGTATATACTGCTCCCCTGTAAACTCAGGATTCTCATAAGCCACCCATCTAAAAGAGAAAGAAGAGGAGGGTAGTTGGTAGAGCTCACACTACTTTTGCAAAATACAGATGTGTATATTCATTACTGTCTTAATGTGAGAACAAATAAAAAAATTTGAAGTGCCAAGTTGTGATGCTGTTAAAGCGCTAAACAAACCAGTGTATCTGATACTGCAAACCCCTCACAAATTTTACTACCGTCTTGCACTATGTTGATACAAATCAGAGTGAATTAGCTAAAGCAAACCACAAGTTCAGACACATCATCTGCTACATATCCTAAAAGTTATCTCCAGTAAGAATATTTCAAGATGTTTTACAATCCTATTATTTTACCTAGGTCAAGTTCTTCTCTTAAAAAAACCCCAAAAAACCAGACAGATATCAGAATACAGCTTTTCCAACGAAACTAACTTTCAGAGTCATCTGTAGCAATACTGATTTTTAATGTTGCCTGTAGCTACAGTCCACTTGTGTTTAAGCAAATACACACCCCAAGAGGATGCTGAGCTGCAACAACAGGCATATATGCTAATCAGAGCAGACTTCCCTGCTAGGAATCAGAGACAGCAAGGAGAACATCCTTGAAAGTTAAGCATTAAAACCACCACAAATTTGACCAGATCAATGTATTTAAATGCAAAGCCATTATTGTAACTACTCAGTTACATCTGATGCTTGACATAGGCCACAAACTCAGAGATCTGCATCAAGTCTTCTGTCTCAGTTGGAATATGCCTTTTTTGAAAGACTTTCAACTTTTGAGATGATACACACTTGAAGTATTGGAAAAGCAACCAAATCACTGCATATAAATCTCTCTGATGCCCAATTATCCCTGCAGCACTTTAGGTCCAATTTTAAATATCTGGTATCAGTTAGTCCTGCTATGCATAGTCTACTACATTCAATAAATCTTCTATTACAGTGTTCTTCTAACCCTGGTTCCATACTGAAAGCCCAAACAGAGCACCTCCTGCACCTATACTACCTTCGATTTAGTGATAACCTGCAGAATTTCTCTTGCCTTTCACTACTACATTTCCTAAACCTTCCCATACTTACACTCTGACTTTTTGTTCTGTTTGGTTGTTTTTTGAGTGCCCATGTGCGAACAGACCACAGCAGCAGCTGTTTTTCATTCATTAGATTTATGCAGGAATCAGGACACCTTGCTGGTTCCACAAGGAAATCTTCTATGAAGAGTCAACCTGCTTTTAATTTTAGCCACTGTGGTGCATAACGAGTGTATGCTAGGTTATGCCAAAACCCACTTTCAGTGGGCTCAGAAACTCACTGAATTTCAACACTAACAAAAAATTCCATATCATAAAGCAGTAAAATGATACTGCTCTCAAAGTCTGCAAGGGAAGGGAACTCTCAACATCAAAATTCTGCATAAATTATCTATGTGTGTCGATCAAGTGGATTCTACTAAGCTGCAGTTTTATTCCAAGTACAAATGCCAGAGTCTCTGCAGATACAAGAAGTGGGATAACCTCAAACTGAAATAAAGCTGCATCAACATGTGCCGAGAGTATGAACTTCGTTTTACCTGTCCATGGCAAACACTCAAACAGTGATTCACATATATCACTATTCACATCTCTTGGTTTGCCTCAGATATAATCAGTTATTCCAACTTGTTATGCACTAATTACTTACGGCATATTTCAAGGCCCATCTCAAAATCACCGTGGAGTAATTAATCAAAGAGACATTGGTATGTACAATAAATTGAGCAGAGAGTTCAAATGTCTCAGGTGTGTCTATACCTGTATACCACATATATCAAAAGCAGTGAAAATGAGGTGTCCTTAAACAGTTTCTTCAGCAGACATTCATTAGATTTTTCGATGCACAAGTGCCAGGATACAGCTATGGTGCATGGTAGTTTTACTCGATTGAGATCTATGCAAACAGGTGTTTCTGATATGAAGTGAACTGCAAGACATATCAGCAGCCTCCTAACAATCCCTTGATAGCACTTATTTAGTTTCCCCATCTAAAAAGAAGCCTGAATGCAGAAGTAATCAACAAATCTCACTTGCACATGTTTCCATTTAAATAAGTGGGATTTAAATAATTAAGTGCCACTCTTCTATGCAAGTTAGCCCATGCAGTTAGACNTGAATTCAGTACCAGCTAAACCTGTTAGACCTCAAGACTATCCCTAGGAAGGAGCACTGCCTTAATCCAACTTCTCACTTAACAGAAGGGCCTGGAGAACAAGACATTGCCTCCACATCTGAGCAAGAGAGACACAT
This sequence comes from Dryoscopus gambensis, assembly GCA_013389985.1. Taxonomy (NCBI): domain Eukaryota; kingdom Metazoa; phylum Chordata; class Aves; order Passeriformes; family Malaconotidae; genus Dryoscopus; species Dryoscopus gambensis. Next base: position 14,675 of record WEIT01036947.1, on the reverse strand, counting down.
TCCAGCTGCTAGGCACAACAGAAACTGAAGTACTGCTCTGCAGCATGGTAGCAATCATCCTTCCCCACAGGGAGCGAGCTCTCCTAACAACAGATTTTATAACCCCCAGACGTACAAACTGCCTTAGTGAGGCTAAGCAGCAGCTCCATCCCAGGTTGCTGGCAGGAGGGTGCTGGAGACCTTTACTCCTGGGCACCATCCATGCACCTGAAACCATAAGTAGCATAAAGCTTTGACTATACATTGTCAGTACTATTATACACAGAGAATCTTTCTCCAAACACTGCTATGTATGACATCTAGGAAGTGCATCTCCAAACAGAGTCTGAAAGTAGAGCCAAGAAAATAATCCAGACACAGGTAAGTCGCCAAAAATCAGATTTGCCCTCAGTTAGCCGAGGACTCAACTTGTCTAACTTTAGGAGGGAGGTCAGAAAGTTAACATGCATTTGCAGATTTGTACCATAATTAACAGATAGGATGAGGTAATAAAATTCTGTTGATAGGAAAAAGAAAACAAGTTCATCATGCTCCTTTGTGACTGTGATTCTTAGTATCCCAGGGACCTTCAAACTTTAATTTTGTGACTCCTTGAAAGGTTTTTTTCTGAACATCAGTTCAGATAAGAGGAGTTAAAGCTTTGTTTTTAGCATTCTCCAGCGGGGTAACTAGGGGTACTTGCCCTTTTCAGCTCCCAGGGGAAGTTTGTTCTTGTAACATGTGTCTCTTCAGTTTCACTCATGTTACCTTCCTGAATGCATCTAGATTAAATTTACTACATCTTCTGGTTTCTGTATATGAACCACTCATTTACCTAATTATTTCCTTAATATCACTATCCATATGTACACTAGAAGCAGCCAAATCTACATTGTGGATTAATGACTTGAAAACTAGGGGAAAACCAGGCTGATAACACAACCACAGTAAACAGATGACTACATAAAATAAACAAATCTGGAAAAATTCTTCCAGCAAGTTCAAAAGGAATCAACTAAACGACAAGAGCTTCTTCGGGAGTTCTGGCAAAAGTTTGGTGTGTTTATGTATAAAGAAAAAGCACATTTCAAACATGCAGTTCCTGTGATTTTGATCACTATTAAATATAAGCTTGAAGAAGTTTTTAAGCTGAGGGGAAATCAAAATAGTACAACACTTGATGTTTGTACTCGCTTGGACTTGTAAAGGGTGTTACCTGTTGCTAGCAAATATTTCCATTTTCCACCATTTCAAATTCTGCCAGTTTGGAAGTAAAGATCAAATCCTACTTAAAAGAAGAAAGGCCTCTCCTATTTTCAGGCAGCCTGGATTGCTTTCTCCCATCCTAATGGCAGACAAATAATTTTTGAATTTTATGTTTGGCCAGTCTCCAAAAAATACTCAAGAGGAAAACATTTTCATTTTTAAAGAAGTACATTTGCATTTTTCAAAACGTCAATCCTCATCTTCTTAGGATATATTTTTCAGGATGTCTTTGCTAAATCCATTGTAAAGACATGAAAATATTGCTTGGAAACATGTTTAGAAACAGAATACCTAACAATTTTAATGCAGCTAGTGCTAAATTACGCCCAAAATGGAATAGTCATTCCCCAAATGCAAAGCTGGGCTGTCTCTAGCAATAGTTTAGATCTGCAGTTGAGCTTAGAACTTGTTTGGTAGTATCTGTGCACTGCAGTGTCAGGCTTTCTTTTCTTTGATATACCCTTTAAATTACAGAGCAATCAAATTAATTATGTGGGAAATACAGATCATCTGTTATCTTACTGCTCTAACTGCTTACCCAGATACCTGTAGTTAAAAAATTGCAGTGAAATGTTCAGGGCTTCTTACATTTTTGGCTTCTTATTTTAATTAAGTGTTTTCAATATGATACCAGGAAGGTTACTTCAAAATATTATGACAAGCTTTTACTGAATCTGTCACAGTTCACTATGTCATAATCTGCATTACAGTCTAAACAGCTCAGGAAGTTACTCAATGGATTTCTTGGAAGGAAAGATTTTAAAAAAATCTTCTACCTGAACAGACAGTTAACACTTAAAATAAAGCACTGTATTGCCAAACATGACTTCACACAGATCATTCAAGCTTTCTGACACATTAACATTTTGTAACATCACCACAAAACCCTTAAACACTCATAACCTCTCTGGAAACGGGGGTTGTACAAGACTCTTAAGAGCTGAGTGCTAACCACCTGTTGTTCAAACAACACATCTGAATTTTTAAAAAGCTTATTGCTACAAATTACATCTTTTGGAGACTACAAGGTGAGATTACAGGAACGGTAGCAGAGTCTGTGGGACAAGTTTTGTTCATAAAGACTTCTAGCCGCCTTTGCCATCAGAGTATTAAAGTCACTCTTAATTACTAGAATGCTCAAACTCATGTATGATTCCTATCTCAGATGCAACAGACACATTTACTAGAGCAACTACATGAAGGGCATGATAGGTAACCCACAATTTGTTTCCCAATCTTCAGAGGCGACTCTTTCCCATGAATCTCCCTTGCATATTACAGAAGACAAAAGAGCACAGTGACTTCAAAGGTCACCAGGCAGAAAAAAAACCTGCTGTCACACCATATTCATACACAAATTAAAAGCATTCCTCTGGAATGCACAGAGCTTGATTCTGCAACCTTTATCCAGACAAAACTTGCAGAGATATAGCACAGATAACACATGGAAAGATTTAGGGTGTGGCTGAGTAAAGCAGAGCTTCCAGCAAGTCACCTGCCTGCATACCAGGCAGGAAGACAGATTGTACATCTCGTGCTCTTTTGGTTCTACTACTTCAGTTAATTTTGTGTGTTTGCAGCCATGACTCCTAACACTTGTCTGCATTTCCAAAAAACTTTGATATGGTCTGCAAGGCTGTGAAACTCAGTCTGCAATCGATGGACTTGACTAATCAAACAGCAAAGTCTATCAACTGATCAACTGCATGTGATAGCACTCATGGCACAAAGATTTGGTTTGTTAATGGCCATGGCTAATACAGAGTTTTGGGAACCACATGTTAAAAGAACCCCCAAGCAAACAATAAAAAACAACACCACAGCTTTACACCACTGTTAATGTATAGTATTCACAGCAAAAGCAATGTTAATTTTCAGAACAGTTACTCTCCCTAGTATCAAAATGTGTTAGTGAGCATGGTAAAAGTTATTTCTATTTAACACACAAGTGAGATAAAGAGCAAGGAATCTACCTCTGGTCAAATGCAAGAAGCCTGGAAATTAGTTTTAAACCTGGAAATTATTTCCGTAACAATTTTGCTGTTGAAGTGCTTAAAACAAATGCAGCCACAAGAACAAGCTATTTCTTCCTCTCTTGAAGAAATGTCATCTCATGCTTTCATACTCTGTGTATCACAAAGTCAGTGCTTCCTGGGCCCATCTTATCTTACTGTGAGAAGAAAGACAATTTACTGTACATATTCACCAAAACTTTACTTTTCACATTCTGTGGTCCTGGTCAGAAAATTTTATCTGAAGACTCCACATAGAAGTCAGAGTGCTGAACAACATGTGCAAACACTATCAATTTCTATAAAGACCAGCATATCTAAAATGAAAGAGTGAATAAAAATATCACTTACACGCCACTTAGCACATTTATAGACTGTGTCCTCAGCCCATATCCAGTGTCTTTCAAATTGGAAATTATACCTAACACATTGATATTGGAACCCTTTGATCCAAAGTCTTTTTCACTGTACATTATCATATGGGAGCTTGTGAAGTCCTGTTAAAACAAAGAGAAGCACCATAAGGAAAGTGGCACGTGACATCTCAGAGCACTCAGGAGACGTCCACTACGTGTTCCTGGAACTTACACCAACAATTGGTCGCAAGGACTGCAACTCCTCATCGTAGCCACCCCAGTCTGTCCAATCCCGATACGCTCCTTCTTCCAGCAGGTACTGATGGCCTTCAAACCCAGGCTTCTCATAAGCAACCCAACTGAACAACAACATCAACAACAACAGAGTTTGCATGTGAAAATGGACAAATGCCACTCCACGTTTTCATGAAGCAGATACAGATATGTGACATTTATTCTTTTGCTGTGAATATTTGATGTATACCTCAACCCAAAAACTAGGAAAACAAAATAAACAGGGACTGGATTTGTCCACTGAAACTTGCAGCCTATGGAGTTACTACTTCAGCTGAAGGGTAAATATCGCTTTTCCTCACTTACACTCCTCCCAGTACTTTCATGGATCCCACTGATGTAAGTGGAAGTCTTGTCTTGTCTTCTGATTCCTTGTCATCAAGCATAAAGATCTCTGATTCTATTTCCACATGTCTTCCTTCAAAAAAAGGCTTCTCATAAACAATTACCTGTAGTGGAAATGAACCAAACGAAAAGTTGCAGGGAGGATGATAAATTCTGACAATAGACAGTTTCTTTTGCATGGGCACATAGGAGAAGGCAAAATGATGAAACCAACTAATGGGATCTCTCTATTCATTGCAAGAAGCCTTTCCACTAGAGATGCAATGTTAGGGCTTGAGCATTCATTACCTATCTGCATTATCTGGATTGCTATTAATGCTGTCATATATGCATGTGATGGATGCAGAAATGTGATAGAAGTTGCATTTTCATGGTGTGGTCACATACAAAAGGACTACCCAGTAAACCATCAGTAGCTGGTATACAATCAAAGCATACTTATGAACTAACGATGTGTAGTTCACATGCTGTAAAATAGCTTTGGACTATCAAATAAATACTGACTTTTACCTTTGGCTCCCCACTGAATTCAACTTTGCGACCACCCTGTTAAAAGAAAAAAGAAAGAAGAAAAAATTAAGCTGTTCATAACTTAGACAACTGAGAGATATCTCCAAGAGTCACCAATTCTTTCCAAAAACACAGGACTAAGGTGAAATATTCCTTAAAGAGCACCAGTGAAAAGAAAAGGCAGATTAATGGCAGAGATGGATGCAATCAAATGTTGAAAGTTCAAGAATTTTATAGACTAAAAATTTTGGGGTTTTTAAAAGAGTTAGATTTTTTAAGTCTTGAAAAATCTAGCCACCTTAATACTTTATTTATAATACAAACATAAGTAATTTAACTTGTAAGTAATAACAGTATTTTACCATTTTCAGGGGTCTCATGGACCTAATGTAGGCTTCCTTCTTCTCCCAGAATAATAAATTAGGATATTCACCAGGCTCCAACATTAACGGAACTCCCTGGAAACCAGGTTCTTCATAAAGAAGCCATCTAAAAGTAGAGGGGGTGGAGGGAGAAAAAGCAAGAGATAAAAACTCAAGAATATTTCTGAACAGTAAAGAACAAGACAATATGCTTACTTCAGGAAAGAGATCATTGTATCCTTAATAAAACTTTGTTTCTTTACCACCAAAACTGCCAGCTACAAGCTGGCATACTGACAAACTTTCATGCCCCAAAGGAACCACCAGTAACACATGCCTTTTTTTGTGACCAGGCCAAAAACTCCAAACCAAATCAGAGAACAGTAAGAATTTGACTCTGTCTTATCTGAAGGCCACCATATTTAGACTGAAATATCAAGATTTAAGGTTATTCTATTATTTTTTATAATAGTTTTAAAGTGCAGAACCAATTTACAAGAATTTTAAAAACCTCTACTAAACTCGACTTGTATTTGATGCAAAATCTGCTCAAGAAAAAAATTCTAACCTTATGTTATTTACTAATACATAGAAAAACCTGACAACTCCTTAGAAATCTACTTCGTCATGGTTTGTGTTTGCTAATAAATCTACTTTTAAAGCCATAACTTTGAGAATTCTTGATAGGGGCAGCAAAAGTAGTTTTTGAAAGCTTTTTCAAAAAAAATCTTAGCCAGTAATCACTTACTAGAAACAAAGAATCATACTGCTGATCTCTGCATAAGGATGTCAGAGTATTTCTTCAGTTCAAATTTACTGATATCTGAGAAGTGCAGTGTGGAGCAGTATAAAACACACACAAACAGCAACACTTTTTGCAGCCAACCCTTCAGTCGTGTAAGGATCATAATGTATAAATCCGGTGATATCAAAGATATTTAAATAATCCATCACTCCGTCATGCACTAAAGGGAGATCCCTAGCTAATGTAAACTGGCACACATTGGTGTAGTTTCATTGCAGATACATGGCTCCAAGAAACAAACAAGGTGCTTTAGTTATTACCGTCTATAGCTGGATGTTTGATATATTGTGTGCCCTGTATTCACACCACTGAGTAAGCCCTTGGCTTGTGGCTGGTTACACGTGGTATTTCCAAGGGCTCAGTACTAGGGTTAATTCTGTTTAATATCTTAATATCAATGATTTGGATGGGGGGATTTGAGTGTTCCCTCAGTTGTTTTGCAGATGACAAGAAGTTGGGTGGGACTGTTGATCTGCTGAAGGGTAAGAAAGCTCTACAGAGGGATCTGGATCAATGGGTCGAGGCCAATGGGATGAGGTCCAACACGGCAAAGTGCCAGGTGAGAACATCGCCAAGCAGCGCTCCAGGATTGGGAAGAGTGTCTGAAAAGCTGCTTGGCAGAAAAAGACCTGGGCGTGCTGGTCAATAGCAGCTGAACATAAGCCAGCTGTGCCCAGGTGGCCAAGAAGGACAATGGCACCTGGCCTGTATCAGCAATAGTGTGGCCAGCAGGACCAGGACAGTGATTGTCCCCCTGTACTCAGCACTGGTGATGCTGCACCTCAAATCCTGTGTTTCAGGATCAGTTTTGGGCCCCTCACTATAGTCACAAAGGACATTGAGGTGCTAGATCGTGTCTAGAAGGGGACAATGGAGCTGGTGAAAGGTCTGGAGCACAGGTGTAATGAAGTGTCACTGAGGGAGCTGGACGTGTTCAGCCTGGAGAGAACGAGACTCTGGGGACACCTCATTGCCCTTTACAACTGCCTTGAAAGGAGGTTGTAGCCAAGTAGTCTTTTCCCCACAGGTAACAAGTGACTGGACAAGAGGAAGTGGTGTCAGTTGCACCTGTGGAGGTTTAGACTGGATATTAGGAAAAAAATTACTCACTGAAAAAGTTGTCAATCACTGGAAAAGGCTGCTCAGGGGAGTGGCGGAGTCACCATCCCTGTAGGCATTTAAAAGATGTGCAGTAGCGGTGCTTAGGGACATGGTTTAGTGGTGAACTTGACACTGTTGGGTTAATGGTTGGACTGAATGGTCTTATAAGGACTTTTCCAACCTAAAGGATTCTATGACTAACTTCGCTGCAAGAACTGACACATGTGGAAGAACAAGGAGAGAGTACAGTCAGAAGATAAAGGTGCATTGACTCATTTTTGTTGGCAGCTTTTAACAAACAACAATTAAGCATGAACACTGGGAAACTTTAAGATGATACAACCGCACCCTCATGGCAGGGTGACTCAGAATCAGAGCCTCCCTCACCTGCCAGTACAGTGAACTATGTTGTGCCTGTAAACTAAAGGCAAACCACCCCCCCCAACTCTGCAACATGCAAAAAAGCAGCATCCATTTGCTGAATTTCTCATGGAAGGACTTCTTGCTACACTGGACTAATGAACAGATATCTGAGAAAGACAGTTGTAAAATCATCTATTTCACTTCCTTGTGCAAATATTAGTCTGCTTTCCTTCAGGGATCCAAATGCAAGAGAGCTATTAAGACAGCAAGAGTTTACGTGAATTTAGTAAAACAATGCTGTTACACTGATGCAAAATAAAAACTCAGAGATATGCACAGGCTCTGCCTCCTTTAAAAAAAAATGTAATTTTACTTCACAGTCACAGATAGCTTTTAAGTGAGACAGAAATAAAGTGGAGACATGGATGAAGTGAGTTAACAATCACCCCCCAAATAACATATCTGATTTCATTACTCTTGTGAGATACGTAATTTGGATTAGGGTTGCAGTTCACCAGAAATAACTTCCTGTCAGAGAACCAACTACTTGGACATCTTCAAATTTGCCTATATACCAAAATGCTTCATTTTTCCCCACCAGTCAAGGTGTAAATATTTACTCATATAAAAATACCCTTCGCCTAACAACAAAAATGTCCATATATCATGTGGCATATTTGAAACACCTTTGCAGTGGTATGTAACACTTGCCTTTAGCTTGGCAGTTTTTGATAGTTACACCATTTGCAGCAAGGCAACTGCTATCAGCGCCCAAATGTAAGAGCTAACAACCAAGGTCTGTACACCCTGTAAGAAGCTCTGCAGGATCCAACACGATTAAAAGTGGTACCAGTCTCACTTTTTTCTGAAAGAAGCCTCTCTCTTCTGCATACTTTTCCCAGTACTACTTTGAGACATGTTTTCCATAACAATTTACAAGTTTGTTTATTAAGTCATGAAAACTAATATTGGTATAGCTCCTGGATTTTTCCTTAGAGGTCTCCTTTCTCATAAAAGCTTGCTTGATTCATGATATTACCCTCCTAACTCAGATGGCCAGATAGTTTCAGGTGACATAACATATTTGCCTTAAACATTGTCATAAAAACCCAGATCAAAATGCACTATGAAATACAAGAATGTCATGTATGGACTCTGTAAAGCACTAAGTCTTATTTTATAAGAGAAGGACTTCAAACATTTTTTACTTTTAGTAGGATGATTTCAAGTTTACAAGAAAGCAAGTGGGAAATGTGGTATTATAAGAGTTCATTCCCCATCCCCACTTATGGTTAAGTTTGCCTGAATGAGAAACAGCAAAAGAGGCAAACTCTTATTCCTTGGCTACAAATATGCAGGGGTTATTCAGTATTTACTACTAGCAGAAGAAAATCTGGCTCTAACAAAACATTCTAAGAGGTCAGACTCCCCAAGAGTGAAGCATTACAGTGATGTACTAACACTACTGTCAACAAATACTACCAAAATACACGACTAGAATAAATATAGCCTGCTCGCAAGTCTGACAGGTGTAACCAATGGTTTAAACCAAATTCCTTTCATTGCACTACACATTCATACAGAGCTACATACTTACATGCCCCAATGTACTTTAATAGAACAAGTCTTCTGAGTGGTTCCAAACACCCCTGTTTCTTCGGTGTCATCAAAAAAGGAAGTCACGATTCCTAACCCTTCAGGCTCTGTATACAAATCAATTTGGCAAACCCTGTAATCCTGAAAAATTAAGATTGCCATAATCACTTGATCTGTGCTGTGAGTTCTGTAATTACTGTGCATAACTAAATCAGTTTTGAAACACCTGTTTATTTTAAATTGTTTCCCCCCTTGTCAATTGCTACTGCTATTAGATGGCTATAATAAAAGTATAGCTAAGCCAGTTTGCCTGTCTCTGTTTGAACCAAGACAGTCAGTCAATCTCTAATCAGCATTTACGTTGTTTACTTTCTGCCATCTAGGCAGGAATGCATCTCCTTTCATCAGTTAACATCTCCTCTAGCAAATTAAATCCTAAGATAACACCAAACAAGCCATCCGTGAAGAGAACTGCAACTTAAACAAGAATTGTAGTTACAAGCAATATATATTCCTCCTCTTTCTTTCCTAGTCAAATAACTTTATAGCTCGTGCTTGTTTTGGCAACCTGCAACTGTAACTGCTTAATGGTAGGTTAAAAGTGCGTGTAGAAAGGCTGTTGCCCCACATGTGAAACTCACTAGTAAGTCTGCCCATACCAGGCAAGCCAAAGTTTGGTGTTTGACATTGAACTTTTTATTGAGTGCAAATTTGGTTTGAATTGGAAAAAAGAGAAAAAGCCATATTTTGAAAATACAGAATTATTGATGGTTTTCTGGTATGCTTTTCCTGAGACTGACCAGACTATAAAGCATATGCTGCATGTAGCATTTTGGTGGCTATTCTAATAATGCCCACCGAGTTTTGTTCCTACCTTGTCCTTCCCGTTGATGTTACCACAATCCCCATTGTGCAAAAGCCCCCACATGCATTTTGTGATTAAACATGAAATTCAGCACGGAAGATTGTTTAATGCACTTGTAGCTCATGTTACACTTGAGTCCTAATAGACCAATCACACTCTGTATCAGTATAAAACATCACTATACATTAAGATCCATACAAGATTTTTTTACTTCTATTACTTGCCTTAACAACATGTCTTATTGAACCGATCACTGCGGGCCTTTGAGACTTGCAATCACTTTCCTCTTCAGAAGTACCTGCACCCCAAATATCTGTGAGTTCCAACTCTCCTTCTTCCAATGGAATAGAAGGGCCTTCAAAATTTGGTTTCTCATAGAGTATCCAGCTTAAAATAAAATTTAAAAATCTAATTTTTAATGGTGCTTTGTCAAGCTATTTCCAAAAATCATGTTCCCACTTAACAAATTGTTTCATACACAGTACTGTTTCCAGACCCTTCCCATTTCCCCAGTACAGCTTATTTGCCCAACACTGCTGATGCAAGCCATTTCCAATATCTGTGATACCTTGAAAAGCAATGATAAAAACAAAGATGTCTAGTGCTGAATTGTACTTTCACAAAAAACTCCTCCACCTTTTTAAACTGATAATTTGGGGCAGCAAAAACTACTGTCTCTGAATACCAGACTTTGTATGAGATACTAATCAGAACCAACGTGTACATCAGAAAACAACGACACTGCAGAATGCTGCATCATATATAAACAGACAAGTTGCTTGGATCCTGTGAACAACAGCCTGGAGTTCCACAGGAGCTGGTGCAGATGTGCCAGAGGATGATAAGACTGCTCAGAAGACAAGGACAACTTCATTTTTAATGGCAGGTTGGAATATATAACTAAGTAGGACCTTTATCCATCTGCAAATAAAAACCCTTCACTCAAGCTCTCAATGGAAGGAGGGAAAAAACCCAAACCCAGTCCATCTAGACCACTCTGAAAGACGACCTGGTTTACACAGATCAAAAGGTTTTCATTCCAGTTTTCTAAACAGCAATCAGTATGCTTCCCAGTACCTCCTACCGCAGCTAGCCCTTGTGTCTGCACCTTACTAGCAGATAATTACTTTTGAGAACCTGCTATTTGACTGCATTATAGCCTGGCCACAGCATAACTTGCCATGCTAGCCACACTACTAATGGCCCTTCTGTTTATGAAGAAAGTAGGAGATGAACTTGTTTTGAATTACTCTTGGGCAATATAGCTTTTAGAGCAAAATCCCTCCTTTTGTCACAGAAACAGTCGATTATCTCTGCAGCACCATCTTATTCCTTTGGTCACGAAATTAATCATGTAAGACCTGGCTTTAAACTTATTTGCTAGCCTTTTAGTCCAATCCAAATACTATGCAAGAATCCCTAATGACCAGAGGAGCTGAAGGGCAAAATAGCTGGACAGAATCTGTCACTTCATCCCACACCTATGCCTGGTGAAATCGTGCATCCCTCCAGATGGTAACACTTACTCAAATGGACAGCAAAACAGGTTTTTCAGCTCAGAACATCCTCTTGCAGAGGTAAAATGCCATATTTCTTGCTCACAGCTGTCCATGTTACATTACCATTTACAAGGCAGATTTACTGTGAATTATATGCCAGTTCTGTTTCAAAACATTTTTGGATAGAGTAAAAATCTTTGTATAAAGGGTAAAAATTCATCTCTTACCATCCTCTGATGACTTTAACTAAAATTGTTGGTGACAGAACCCAAGAACTGCAATCCGGAACATCATGAAAAACTTCAATGCCAGCTTTTTGACAGTCTGAGTCACAGCATATCACCAGCTGTGTTAAAAAGAAAAAATAAAAAAACAAAATAGAAAAACACACCAGCAACATATAGCTCTATCTTCCTAAGCTTTAAATACAGAAAGGAACGGTAAAACTATTAAAACTGATCTTACCTTGCCAGGTCTGGGATTGATTTTACTTTGTCCGTTTCTTGGAAGTGTCTAATAGAGAGTGAGGAGAGAAAAATCACAAAAAAACCACACGAAATCAAGAACATTTTCAATAAACATACTCAGCAATAAAAAAAGGGCTAGTAGAACAAAATAAAAACTACTCTGAATAGTAAGAGCTGGTAACCTTTTGACTATACCTACTTACCGCTTCAATCTCTACTTCCTCTTGCAGAGCACCTTGCCATAAATGTATAAATTTACATGCTTTTTTTTAACCTCTTAATTATCATCTCACTGAAGTCAAGTAACTTCAGATTTGAAACACCTTAAAATCCTCCTGATCAGCTTTCTGTATATTCCAGAAGTTCCATACCAAGAGACTACTTTAAAAACTGGCATTGATAAAGTACATGCTGTACAATGATAAAGATGAGTTTAAATGTCTAAAAATGTCAAGCCATAAAGCATGAAGTATTTTGAAGGAATATGTGAGAAGACTGAGGAGGCATGATGGCACATACATGTATGAGCTAACTAGCATAATCAGTTTTGTGATGAACACCTTATAACAGGTTTCCTCAAAGAGTGTGAGACTGTGATAAACTAAAACTATTCAGAACAAATAAAACACACAGAGGTATACAAAACCTAAAACAATGTTGAAGTCAGCAGTAAATTATATGATACAGAATATATGGGAAAGTTGTGGTTGCATCACGTCATCTTCAAACGAATAAAGCAAGCATTGAAATTAGGTATTTGATTCCCTAGCAAGGACAGGAGTGTTCATTCTGGGACAGGATCCTGCTCTTCTAGGAATTATTCACACAAACAAAAAGACCAAAACAGATCATGCCCCTAAACATGTAACCAGCAACACGTGCAAGGAATTAGCGAGAACATAGTAGTTAACAT